>JXCR01039251.1:295557-316069 GCA_002079205.1 Phalaenopsis hybrid cultivar | reverse complement strand
TATATATATATATATATATATAAACATATTGTGGAAAAAGTAGGAAGTACAAGTTTAAGGTGTGTCTTCTAGATCCTATGTCATATTTTAGTGGGTCCTATTTATTTAAGTGTATATATGGTTTTTTAAGCAAGGCATAATGAGTTTAATCATACATCAAGATATCCAAAAGAGTTTTATAAAGGTTTAGGGACTAGGTCCCAGACATCTCACAATCCCTTGAAAAGTCCCGAGTTTGTTCAAACTCATTATGTTGCTTACTAACTCATCTCTATTATACCTTCATGCTCAATGAACTAATGTTTTTGCCAACCCTAAGGATGGGGTAATTATCACTTTATGTTTTATTTATAAATTATATAGGTAAAGGCCCTTATGGGCAAATTAGTCTAAATAAGAAACTTAGCACTTTGATTTTAAAGATGGGCTTATAGTGTTTTAAAAAGTTTTAAATTAGTTATAGATTATTTTCTAGATCTCATTAAACAAAATTTTGATTAAGTCTAGTTCACTACAAAACCCTTAAGAAAATAATGGGTAGATTTGTAATTTTAGAAAAAGATTTACATTTTTGTACCTTTATCACTTGTCATGAATTATAAATCATTTGAAAACCATTAATTGGGGCGTCAAATCAGTGAGCTATAATCTTCCAAAAATCAAACCCCTCACCTCAATGTATTTTTTGTAATTTAAATGTTCTTCCAAATTTCGTCAATTTCAAAAAAATTATAAATATATCCTTTATAAGACCAAAGTGAGGTTGGTTACTACCATTCATCCCTTTCACATTCCAATCATCAAAACATATCAATTAAGCTTATTTATTTCCCATTTAGCCCTTTGATTAAGCATAAATATCAATTAAGCTTAAATTTCAAAATTACCCTTTTGTCCCTAAGGCCTTATCACCCTATAAATCATTAAATTAGAATCAAATGACTTGAAAATTTTATGTTACCCCACTCATGGGTTAAATAGAATATGAGAGAAGAAAATGTAAATTTTTTTTTCTGAATTTATTTAATTTTAGAATTTTTTTTAATCTAAAAATAAGGATTTTCAATGAAAATTTAATTACTCAACCCAAACAGAACTTTTTTCCTTAAGAAAATTATTGGAAGTTTACCTAAGTCAAAGGACCACTTCAAACAATTTTCAAGATTTTTAGAGATTCAATTCAATTATTAGAATTATTTTTTTATTTTTAGTATTAATTGAATATAAAATCTTATTTAAGTAGAAAATTAAGTTTTATATTTTCGTTAAATCTCTCTTTGTTTAGGGAACCCAAAGAAATAAATTCATATTTTTTTATTCATATTTTAATTATTGGAACTATTTTAGTGAGAAATTAAAGCAAAATCATTTTTAAGCCATTAAAATTAATATCTTGACTTAGAAAATTTGGAAAATTATTATAATTTGTTACAAGTGATCAGGAAGCAAAAGGTGACATTTTAGTGTGTTTTTACAAGTTTGTAATTTTTACAATTTTTAATTAACTTTTAATTATTTAAATGCCCAAAAATAGCTCAAAATTAAAGTATTTATTTTAATTTCAATTTAATTTTTCTTAGGTTCCTCTGATCATAAGGAGCGCCCAAAACAAATTTTGGTAATTTTTAAATTAGTATTTTAATTTTTATAAATAATTTAATGCTAAAAATGTAATTTCACTTGATTAATCCATTTGAATAATCAAATTAACTCCAATGGACTTGCAATATTTATGGGAAGCTACTCTAATGCTAAATTATAGTGGAGAATAAATTTTATGTCATTTACATTTTTAATTACTCCAAATTACTTTTATTTCATTTTTTTAGGGTTTACAACAATTAGGACTATTTTGATTGAGTTAAACCATTTCCACATTGTTCTCCTTTTTTCACTCAGCAAGAGGGTATTTTTATTTTTTTTTGGTGATTCTTCTACACCAAAATATGGATTTTCTAAGTTATGGCCATGTAAAATAAATTAGAAAATCCTGAATTTTCTATTTATCCACCGCAGTGCCACATCATCCTCAACGTCTCCAAAGCTCCACACGGTGTCTTCTGGTTCAGTGCCGTCGTCTAAGTCAGCCTGTACTTTATGAACCAAAGCCCCATTCGATGTGCTTTGAACTGTCCATGTGATACACATGTGATCGAACGGTTGCAGGTCTTCATCCCAACCTGGTTCAACCTAAGAGCCGTCCACTATATAACCTTAATATCTTGAGCTACACTTGACCAAATCACTTTGGATTAGATCCCATGGACTCATCTAATTGAGAAAAATCTATCCATATAGATAACCTACCATGAAATTGATCTTATGCTCATGGTTAATTAAAATAAACTTGGGATGAAGTGAAGCCTTAATTGGATTCTTCGAGAAGCTTCCTAGAGGTCCTAAGAGCTTGAGGATGAAGTCTCTGGTCGTATTGAATTGTCTAGACCCAAGTTCGACCAAGCCTGATTTTGGGTGTTGATCAAAGTCCACCCAAGGATGGTTTGGTGATGGACCTTTTGTGGGGAGTCTTCTTCTCTCACACAATGGATGGTGTGGGTGCAATTAATTTAGTTTTGATGGAGTTTTGAGAGGTGTATTATTTTGGGTTTGAATTAGGGTTGAAAAATTATCTCTGATCAGTGAGGAAGAAGGTTTGAGAATGGTTGCATTGCACTTAAGAAGTCTTGCAGAAGCTGTAGGAATAATTTGGCATAGTCTCCCAAAGAAATTTCAAGCTCTCCCCTCTTGATCGTGGAGGGTCAGTTTAAATAGAGGAGGTCATGGTGGCCCTCAAGAGCAATTAGTGGGTGGAAAGGCATGCTTAGGTGGAGTGAAGAAGTGTGAAAGTGTCTAATTGGAATGAGGCAGCTTGGATGGGTTTAATTTGGATTTTTAACCATATGGGCTCCCTTGGAAATGGTGTTTTCCGGTAGCCAAGGTGGCTAGCTAGCCATGGTCACGTCATCATTTGGTCAGGGGGATCAGAGCTTAGGTTTGGTGCAATCAATTGTGGTTGGCCTTGTGTAAAGCTGTTGGATTAAAGAGGAATGGGGGAAGGGCAATTTTGTGTCAATTTAGGTCAAGGCATGGTTTGGGGCTGGATTCACCCACCAATGAAGGTTTGGGTGCTGGGGAGAATCAGGTGGTTCAGCTTAATTAGTGAGGAGTCACCATCCAAGGAATTTTGGCTAAGCATGGGCTTAAGTGTTTCATTAAAAGGATTAATTTTTTTTTTAAAGATGCTTAGAAGTGACTTTTCCTCTTGCCATTAATGGCTTGGTGATGAGGCAAGGCTCATATGGCTCACTTATGGCTTGGGAATGGCTTCATAGCTTCCCTTTGGCTTGGCTTTCTTGCAAGAGAAAGGATTTTGGAATTATGGGGTATTTTGTGGAGTTTTCCGCGAGGCTTGATTTTGAATGATTTGATAAAAAATTTAAAACTTATGTAATGATTTTGATTGAATGGATGATGAGGGGTAATTATCAAATGGGCTTTTAATTGAATTTGGGCTTTTGGAAATAAACATGGTGGGCTTGGGATTTTAAAATTAGGGGTAAATTTGGGCTAAAATTTTGATCAACTTAATGTTGAATTTGATGTAGGAGTGTATCATGAAGATTTTGGAAGTGATTTTAAGTAATTTGAATTGAATTTGAAGGCCAATTTGGTCGATTTAGTCATATGGTCAAAGTTGGGGCTTTTTGATTTGGGTAAAATTAGGCTTGCAGTTAGTTTAAATTGGGCTTGAATTTTATTTAGATTGGGATTGGGGGTACTGAATTTTGGTTTCGAATTGAAATTGGGCAAGATTGGGGTCAATTGGGCCAAGATTGAGACTGATTTAGGGAAATTGGGCCCTTAAGGACAAATTTGGGGCTTTTGGATAAATTGGGTAAAATTGGTCAAATTGGGTCAACGTGATGGTTAAAAATTGAAATTGGGAATATTTGGGATGATTTTGGAATTTTTGGAAATTTTTGGAATTTTTGATATTTTTGGGTCATGAGCGACATTTTGGTAAATTTATGATAAATTTGGGGATATTTTGGAAATTTGGTGATTTTGGTCAATTTTTGCTAATTCAGGTAGTGTTGAGTGGTTTGAGAAGATTTTTGGGCAAATTTGGGTATTTTTGGTAATTTTGGGATTTTTGGCAAAATTTAGGGTTGTAGGGCTATTTTGGTAATTTGGCGATTTTGGGCTAGAATGGGCAAGTAAGCCATGAAGCCATACCAAACCAATAGGATCCATGTGAGGACTCATTTTGGATTCTCAATATGCTGGTTCTAACCCTCTTAGCCAAATACTATGGGTATATGTTCATCCAACAGTATATATTTTCTTACTTATTTGCACCCAACTCCATGGATGAAGTACTCTCCTATGGAATCAAATGTGATTCTCAATATGTTATAGAAGTCAAAGCCCATTTGGAATATATGTTTCTTAACACATATTAACTTTTTAATTGCCCGAATCGAAAAGTAAATGAAAATCAAAGTTCGAATCATCACAAATTTGTGATATTTAAAATCGTATAAAACAAAATCTATACTTCACAAAACAATATCTCAAAGTAGAGAGATGGATAAAGAAGACTGCTCAAAATTCATGAGAATGATGAGACAAAACATGGATTTCATAAATAAAAACAAGTTTACAAAATAAAAGAAATAAAAGACATAACTTATCTCACAATCGTTCCTAAGAAATACCTAAAAGTTCTTTTCAAGCCTTTCTCTTTTTACAAGCACTCTCAACCTTTTCTCTCTTCTTACAATCCTTAAGAAAATCTAAATGCTCTTGCCTCTCTTTCTCATGGCCCACACACACACGATACCCAAAACTCCTCTCTTAAGCTCTAGGCTTCCCTCTCTTTCGTAAAAGACTATCTCCCTCCAAAATTTTATCCAAAATTCAACTCTTTTTAATTCAAAAGACATGGACATTGATCCAAGAGAGATATCCCTTCATTAAAGAACTTTCCAAAGTGCCTAGATGCATTGAATCACTGCAAGGGGTGCTTAGAATAAGCGTTCCTTTAAAAATTTGCACAAAATTCGTCCTGAACAGCCTTATCCATAAAAAGTCATCTCCGACACATCTGTGCCACTTCTGGTGCATCTTTTGCTAGTTCTCTGAATTTTGGCACAACATGCGCAGGTTTGGCGCATCATGCACCACTCTGCAGCAGCTCCACTAACTTGTTCCGTTTTAGCTCTGTTTCATCCCGTTTTAGTTGTGTTTTGCTCCTAACAGATATACTACAAAATAAGCATGAAAAAAAACTTTCTTTAAAGTGTAATTTTATTCAAAAACATTTGAGAATTGTAAACTAGATTCAGCATAGAAAGACATATCAAAATGTGTCAAGTCAGAATTTTCATTCTTGCTCATTTTTACTCAAAATTGCACCATTTTTGCTTCATTTTCTCCAAAAGTTCATTTCTTGTACCTGAAACAAAAAATATACAAAATACCTTCCCTTAAAGTGTACTATCATTAAAAATCATTAAAATCAAGCATGAAATATATATGAAAAAAGTAGAGCATTTTTAGGGGTATAAAAATCCCCCAAACTTAACCTTACTTGTCCTCAAGTAACGCTTTTACTACATAAAAACATATGATTTAGGATATAGATTAACCTATAACTTTTAAACTTTAGTTTAATAAAGAAAATAGTAAAATTTAAGAAAAATTTTAAATAACTTAGATTCAAACTCTAAGTTTAAGAGTACTTAGTTGTCAAATTTAAGATTTCTGAATCTCTATTTAATTCAAGAAGAATTTCAATTTGTAATATCAAGGATATCTAGAACATTCATACGAAAGAAAACTTCATGGAAAATTTACTAGTAATGCTACTAATACTCCAATACAAGTTTAGAATATAATAAAACATTTTCCTCAAGTTGACTTAAGTGAAGCCAATTTTTGATTAGGCCTCTCCTCAAGCTTCTCCTCTCAAATTTTTTTCTTTTCTTTTTCTATTTTTTTGTTTTCTTTCTTTTCTATTCAGGATCTTTTTAATCCTTTGTTTTCTTTTTTTTTTCAAGTGAGGATTACTATATCTAGATAGGCTTTAATAATTTTAAACTTCACTATCCTCTTCCGAAAGTCAAAACTCCATACCTTTATTGTCTTTATAAATTCATTTTAGTT
This sequence comes from Phalaenopsis hybrid cultivar, assembly GCA_002079205.1. Classification (NCBI taxonomy): domain Eukaryota; kingdom Viridiplantae; phylum Streptophyta; class Magnoliopsida; order Asparagales; family Orchidaceae; genus Phalaenopsis; species Phalaenopsis hybrid cultivar. The sequence goes on along the minus strand of JXCR01039251.1, from coordinate 309,901 downwards.
TATGATTTCTCATAAATCTTCATTTTTTTCTTCTTAAATGAAACTCTAAGATTTTTAATAATTTAAAAATATAGTTTCCTTTACTTTAAATAGAAAAACATAGTCTTATCATTTCATACCAAAATGTAGAATTTACCAAAATAATCTTTAACTTTAGAATTGACTTTCATCATTAAAAACTTTTACCAAAATTTATCATAATATTTACAAACATAAATATAGTCATTTAAAGTTAAACTCTATAACCAAGGCCATGTTAAATTAATTTTAAAAATATAGTTAATTGAGGACAAATAAAATTTTGTTTGCTTTATTTTCAAAAGAAAAATTTCCCCCCCAAACATGAATTTTTAAATATTTTAAACTTAATTTCATAAATTGTAGGAAGAATAAAAAGTTAAAGTTGAATTTACTAACTACTACAACATCCTATCAAATTCATATACGTGCATAATCAGGATAGAATGATTGGAGGAGAAAGTAAATCAAGCTTAAAATATGCTTGCAATAATATTAAACTAAAAGAAAGTATACTAACTTTAAAATTTATTTTTTCTTTCAACCCTCGAACTTGATTTTAAACATGTATAACATTCAATACAAAAAATATTAGTAGGACGAAAATCAGTTCATAAATTCTTTCACAAACAACTAAAGTATTCATCATATTAGAACAATATGCAATAGAAAGTAATTCTAAACTAAAACATCTCGATAAAATGGAAAGAAAGGTCTAACAAGTAGAATAGGTATCAGCATAGAAATATATATATAATTGTGTGTTCTCCAAATCTTCATATTATTGTAACACAAACACGAACACACTTGATAAATGAGGTCAGTTCTTCGTTTATTTCATTGCATCTCACGAACTTACTTCCCAATTCTAATGGAATCACCACAGAGATATATTGGGTACTAATAAATGATTTTATATATTCTAATCTCAAAGATAAGATCATCTCTGAAATATTGGTTCTTGAGCACCAACACCAGGCATCACCACATCCCTTAATTAAGCACCTCTAGCAGTTATAAGGATAGTGTAAATTCATCCACATTTTACTCATCAAATAGGTTAGCTACTCCTACATAATGAAAACAAAGTCAGAGAAAAGAAGTAAAAAAATTGAGATGAACTTGTGACCGTTAAAATTAATGATGAGTCTTGTAAAACTTAAGTCTAAGTGAGACCCGGGTTGTAGTGGACACGTCAATCCAACAACTACAAGAGAATAAATAGGTTTAGCCATAATAAGATGTTAAGGAATCACCTCCCTCATGATGCATAAAAATCAAATCAAACCACTAATAAATTAAGCGTCTACCAATCTTCAATTAAACTAATCAATCCACACTAAAGCAAACACAATACAACTCTAACAATCATAAATCTCGAGCACACTGAATCAAATCATACTGATAACAATGGGTTGCCTCTCCTAAAGCACTTTGTTTAACGTCGCCAGCCAAACAAATTATTCTACCTGGAACAAATTTCTATTTAAGTAATCCTTGATCAATCGCCCAATCTTTTCCAGATTTAGGGATTCCTATAGAGTTCTTCAATTTAAAATTTTCTTTCAGCTCTTCCTTTTCAGATTGATTTATATCCTCATTCCTCATATTTCTTTCTAGATCCAATATTTTTCTGGTGATTTTCTCAATATTTATATTAATATCATACTTAAAATTTATAAGAAATGGATATTTATAAGATACTTCATGATCTTCCAAATTTTGGATCGGATTCTCTCTAGATAGTTCAAATTCTAGATCAAATTCTTCTAGGTTACTCTTTTGTTCAAGGTTGTCTTTCAATTCTTCCCTTCGTACTGAGTAAATGGTAGAGATGGTCTTTCTATCTTTATCTGAGTTAAGGAAATAGGTTTTTCGAATTCCTTAGGAATTTTTTTCCATTAGTCTTTCAATCTTCTTATCCTTATTTCTCAACTCAAAGTTCTTTTAAAATATATCCTAGAATTCTCTTCTAAATATTAGTTCAATAATTTTTAATTACTTATTGGTCATCTCCTTAGTGTTTATCTTAGGGTTAATAGGTAAAATCTTTGGGGGGTAACTATTAATTGCATTAATAATCTGCCTTAGTTGGTTTTCTATATTCCTTATTGCGACCCCTTGACACTCCAACTCGCTCTCCATTTGAATAACAACCTCTTCTAATAAATATTTCTCCTCATTCTGGGGGTTAAAGTTAAAATTATGAGGTAAAGAAAGTTCATCGTTATAATAGCCATGATTATTACAACTACATGTCCGATTAAATTGATTATCTTCCCAAAATTAGTCTTCTTCTCCAAAATTGTTATTCCTATTAAAATTCAAATGATTTTCCAAACCTGGATTGCAATAATTGGAATAAGAAATAAGTATCTCATGGCCAATTTTAATCAATCATCCAAATGAATTTTCTTCAATAAATGGGGTTTCTTGAGGATATCTTTTCATGTATTGATCCAACATCCTCACAACATCTGCAGCCTGAGAAATTAAAATTGTAAGCTTATCTTCTTGAACATTTGCCACTCTTTTGGGGTTTACTCTTTCAAAGCTACTAGTATTATAATCTAAATCTAAATATTCATTATATCATTGATCCGCCATTTCTACATTAAACTCATGGAGTCTTATTAAAACTCCTCCAAAAGATCTCACCAAATCTGAATTGTAAAATTCAAGGTCTGCTACTCTCAAACTACACATATAAATCTAAAGACTTAACTAATAGAACAGATATCAAAAATATTTTTGGTATTTTGGATTTTCTTTAAAATGAATATAAAATAATTAAATACACTAAACAATAATACAATAAATTTCAAATTTAAGTCTTTCAGTTTTAACTAAAATTCTTCTATGTTCTTGCAGAAGCTTTCCCGTCAACGGTGCCAAAAACTTGATGCGCCCCTAGTGTGTGATATTTTTCTACATATTTTATGTCAATTTAAATCCCTAGTAACAGTGCCAAAAACTTGACCCGTCTAAAAATTACGCAGTAATTTAGCTTTAAAAAATATGGCCAAAATCTTGACCCAATTTATATTAAGTATTTAATATGCAAAATAAAATAGTTATATAAAATAGATTAAATATTTCACACACCAGTGGTTCTATGCAAGTGCACGTATTGCTTCAAGTAATATAGGACATTCTTTAAAAACCATAGTATCGATCCTACAAAGAAGTGCAGTAAGAAATCTATTAGGCTAATTCTAATCTACTACCATAAATTCATAATTTTAAAAGACGGAAATTCTTATGATAATAACATAAATCACAATATTCAAATTATAAAAATTAAAGTAAAAAAGAGAAGTTAAAATGAGTTTAATGAAAGCTAATAGAAATGTAACTAAAAGAACTAAGTTTACTAAACTATTTACTAATCTTCAAAATTAAATTTATTCAGAATAAACAAAGTTTTGTGGTGAAGAGTTCAAGCTTAAGAAAATATCCTTCCATATTACAAAGAATATATAGATTGTGAAGAAATTAAAATCATTTGAAAATATATAAAAATTGTTTTGTGTCAAATCCTATTCTTTACTCTCTTCCGAGTGCATAAAGAAGATTGACTAATCAATATTTTCATCCCTAATTACGTGGTTAGGATGAGAGGATACCGACTGCCACTCCATAGCTCCCACTACTCCCTCACCTGAGTTCTAACAATTTCACATCAGTTTCCAATCAACTAGATCAAATTGGGAATTTTAATCTGACACCTTAAAATCTCAAATTCTGCATCCAACAAAGTATATTTCTTTATTTATTTGTACCCAACACCATGGATAAAATACTCTCTCATGGAATTAAATGTGATTCTCACTATGTTGTAGAAATCAAAGCCCATTCGGAACATATGTTTCTCAACACATACTAACATTTAAATTAGTCAAAAAAAAGTAAGTGAAAATCAATGTTGGAATCATCACAAAATTTTGACATTTAAAACCAAATAAAAAAATCTATTATTCACTAAACCGTATCTCAAAGTAGGGAGAAGGACAAGGAAGACTACTCAGACTTCATGAGAATGATACGAAAAAGACAAATTTCATTTATAAAAATAAGTTTATAAAACAAAAGAAATAAAAGACACAACATATCTCACAATCATTCTTAAGAAAATCCTTAGAAGTTCTCTTCAAGCCTTTCTTTTTTTACAAGTACTCTCAATTCTCTCTTAGAAGTGTAATGAAGAATAAATCTCTCACCTTTTCTCTCCTCTTATACTCCTTGAATAAAATCTACAAGCTCTTGCCTCTATCTCTCATGCCACACACACGCACACACACAAACCACCTTAAACTCCTATCTTAGGCCCTAGATTTCTCTCTCTTTTATAAAAGACTGCCTCCCTCCAAAAAAGAATTCAAAATTCCCTCAAAAACTCTATCCAAAATTCAACTCTTTTGAATTCAAAAGACTTGTACATTGATCCAAAAGATATATTCATTCATAAAAGAACCTTCCAAAGTGTCTAGATGCATTGAATCACTCCAAGGGGTGATTAGAACAAGTGTTCATTTGAAAATTTGCCCAAAAATCATCCCAAACTGCCTTAATTTGTAAAAAGTCATCTCCGACACATCATGTGCAAGTTCTCTAGATTCTAGAGCATTATACACCACTCTGCAGCAGTTCCACTATTTTGCTCCATTTAGCTTTGTTTTAGCTAAATTTAGTCTCGTTTCATGTGTGTTTTGCTAATAACAGGTATACCTAAAAAATAAGCATGAAAATAAAATTTCTTCAAAGTGTAATTTTATTCAAAAACAACTGAGAAATATAAATTAGATTAAGCATAGAAAGACATATCGAAATGTTTTAAGTCGGAATTTTCTTTCTTGCTTGTTTTTACTCCAAATTGAATCATTTTTGCTTCATTTTCTCCAAAAAATTCATTTCTTATACCTGAAATAAAAAATATACAAAATACCTTCCTTTAATGTGTAATATCATTAAAAATCATTAAAGTGAAGCATAAAATATATACAAAAAATTAGGTAATTTTTAGGCATATCAGAAGTTAAACTAAGCACTTTGTTGGAGGCAACCCATATTTATTGTTGTTTATTTTTTTTATAATTTTATTTGAAATTTTTTATTTATATATGTATCTTTATAGATTTCATATATTTGAGAAAATTTGAAATTAAGAAAATAGTTAAAACCATCTTTATTTACCTTATTGTATGGATGAATTGAGAATTTATTGGATCAAAATCAAAATGGTGAATTTTTTAGAACTAACATATGATGCACTAGATTGGTGCCTGAAGTGCCATAATCCAAAGAGGTGGCACCTAAAGAGCCAAAATCTATGCCTGAAATGCCGCATCTACAAAAATGACTTAAAACATTTCAAAAGGCAATTTTTTGCAATTTTTTGTGGGTTCTTCTCTTTATAATTCCCAAAAACTAATTCTAAAGTCCATTTTATAGGGGAAAACAAGGGAAGAGTTGCTAGTGTTAAATTCTTATGGCTTTCCACTCTAAAAATTTTACTAGATTTGGAATTTTCAATTGGAGAATGTTTATCAGTTTTAATGCGCAGAAGTTACATGATCGAGTTTTATTGAAGAAGTGGCTAATCAAGGAAATAGGATTTGCGAATCGAGGATTCAATATGCTGAATACTTGAGTGGAAGAAATAATTGCACAAAGACATTGGGAAATGCTTTGCTACACTACTACCGCTGTAGTTGTCCCTGTAGTGAAAGATTTTTATGCAAATCTTCATAGAATCAACCAAGAAATTTTCTATGTGCGAGGCAAGTTTATACAATTAACCCCTTCAAGAACAAAAAAAATGTCTGTGATTGAAAGTGTTCATATTTGCCATTTTTTTACCTCACTTTTGGTTGAAGCTTAGTTTTTTCTCTTTAGTAGCTTAAGGTCTAGCCATAGAACTTTCATATTGACTATTCTTAGAAAACTAGACATGGAACCCTCACCATTAGAAATTCTACACTCTTCTCTACTCAACTTGGAGTTCCACATATTGGTCCTAACCTCTAACACTTAGTAAGTGGGGTCACTATGGGGGAAACTCAAGATGAGTCACCCTTAGGACTGCTGGACCTTAGGGTTGACCTTGGGTGTTGGTCTAGGGCTAAGGCACTCACTTGCAATCACTTACACTCACAATCACTCACTACCCTAAACCAGAAATTCTAAGCTTTGGTCCCTTGATACTTTTGGGAGACTCCTGTAAGTGGTCCCCTAAACCCATTAGCCCTGGGCTAGGGTTTGGCTAGGACCACTACATAGAGGACCCAAATGGTCCATGGCTTATTGATGGTGGCTGGTACCTCAACTATACCAAGACACTCAAACAAGCATTTTGCTCCTAAATTTCCCCAAATTACCTAGATACTTTTGGAACCCCAAATTTGGCCAAAATTACCAAATTTACCCAAAATACCCAACTTGATTCAAAAAATTATTTTAAACACCTTAAAAACACCCAAACTACCCAAAATCCCCAAATTGGCCAAATTACCAAAACACCCCTCTTTAGCCCAAAATTCCAAAAATCCCAAAAATTTCCAAAACCTCCCAAATATTCCCAATTTCATTTTTCTCAACTATCACATGATCCAATTTGGCCAATTTGACCATTTTGATCAAAACCCCCAAATTGCCCTTTGAAGGCCCATATTTTCCCCAAATTTCCTCGAATGTCTAGCCAATTGGTCTCAATTTACCCGAATTTCAATTATAAACTCAAATTCACCCTTTATATGTCCAATATAGACCAAATCAAAGTTCAATTGGTCCATCATTTGGACCCAATCTTCATTTGAACCAAAAACCTAATTTTGGCCCCGTGACTTAGTTCCACCAAATTGAACCAATAGCCCACTCAATTGGCCACAATTTGTGTTGAAAAACCTTCATAACATCCCCATACATCCAAATTGACCTTAAATTGGCCTTGGTGAGACCTAAAATTTATTTGATTTCAACCTAAGTCCAAAAGCCCCAAATTTGCCTTAAATTGGTCATGTCTCAAGATCCCACCAAATTGAGGGCCTTATCCCCAAAATTTCCACTCCATCCCTTCATGAAAAATCTTCACAACATCTTCCTTGATAATGTGAACTATTTAATTTTGACTTATCCCAAAGATAGCTCATCCTAGACCCATGTCTAACACATCATTCCCAAATTGACCAAATTTCAAAAATCCGTCAAATTGACCTACCAATAGAACCCAAAATTACTTTAACTCTTCACCAAAAATCTTCATAACAATCTTCTACACAATTTTGATCAATTAATTGGGTCAATTGACATGTCTAACCTAGCTCAAACCCAAGTTTTGGTCATTTCCACTCACTTGAACACTTTCATCAAAAATTGACTTAACCATGTCTAAGCCACTAAAGTAATGATTTCACAGCCACCAAAACCTTCCTAAAGACCAGGCTAAACACAAGATATGGACCAATGGATCCCTAAATTAAGGGATTTTACCCATGTTTGTACCTAACTTTGATATCTCCAACATCACCTCATACCCTTGGGAGATAATCATCATTAGCCACCCCTGAGTTCCCTAAGCCAAGAGGTGACCAAATCCTGGCTAGCCAGCCACCTTGGTGGCTGGAAAATAGCCAAAAACATGGCCAAGGAAAGGGATTTTTACCCAATTCAAACACAAAAGCCAAAGCAGCCTAGCTGCTCATTGGAGCTTCTAAGCCCTCCACATAAGAAACCAAATGCACCCCTCAATTGGCCCTGACAGCGAGCCTAGACCATTTTATTTAAACTCCCCCTCCATGGCCAAGAGGAGAGAGCTTGAAATTCCTTGGGGAGACCCTGTAAAACTTTTTCAAGAGCTTTCTGGAGACCTCTTGAGGTTAAACAAACCTTCCCTAGCCACTTAAAGTCATTGCTCGAGTTCAATTTTGGAGCTCAATTTCAAGGCCGAAATAGGACATCCTCCAAACCTCCACCAAATTAAAACTAATTACACCCACACCATCCCAACAACAAGAGAAGAAGATCTCCTACAAAAGCCCCATCATCCGTCCACACTAAGGTGGACTTCGAGCAAACAACAAAATCAGCCTTAGTCAAATTTGGGAGTAGGCATTTCACCACAACCAAAGGCTCCATCCCTAGGCTCTTGGGACCCACACAAAGCTTCTACAAGCATCCAATCGAGGCTACCCCTCTTTGACCAAAGTATTCAAAGTTAACCATAAACTGAGCTTCTTTTAATTATTAATGAATATAAAGTCAATTTAAGGGTTCATCAACCGTATGGATGTGTTCTACTACTAAATACGAGCATTTTAAAAAAAAATGCACTCAATTTCATTAAGAATTCAGTGAGATGTTAGCCTTTTAAAATGGATGATTTTCAGGTCCAGTTCATTTGGGATGATGACCCGTGATCGTTGGATCGACCGTGTATCGATCGGGTGGTCCTGATCGCATCGGACGGAGTGCGGTCTGATAGGGGCAGGAATGAGCTGGCTCGCGGTGCCAATCACGTAGCGACACATGGCCTGTTCGACCTGTACGAGGTTGACATGGATAAGTAGAAAAGTAGGGGCTTTTTTTATTTATTTAATCGACAAAACATCAAAAATACATAACTTTGTGTAGAAAAATCACAAAAATAAAAAAAAATACCCACTTACTTAGTAAACAGAGGACAACAATGTGGATTAAAATTTATGTCAATTTGATTAATTTTTTATTTTTAAAAAATTAATAAGTGTTAGGAGTATTTTAACTCTCCATGCATGTAGACTTATTATCATAGCTTGAATTTTTGGCATGTTGTAGCGTCTATCAAGTGGAACATTGCTTGATTTTCCCAAAGTTAGAGGAGACCTCTAGATAGAGATCCATATTTTTCATGTTTATGCACATTATTTGCTTAATTTAATCGTAATAATTAGCATGTTGCTTAGAAAAATCCAAAAAAATTTTGGAAGGTTTTCTACGTCAAGGGAACATTTATGAAAATTTTTCATGAGTCAAGTCATTTAAAATGTACCAAATTTTTACAAGCACTAAATCAATAAGTTAATTAATTTTGTAAAATATAAACAACTAAATGACTTGATTTTTGACCTCCACTGTTTTATAAGATCCAGAAAACTCTCCATAAAAAATTCAATGTATTTTGAGTACATTTAATGTTCTAAGTTGATTTTCCAAGTTAAATATCATTTTTGGCACTTAAATGATTTTTAAAAAATAAAATATAAAAAAAAATTTATAAAAACTTATTTTTTTGAGTTCTCTTTGATCAAGGGTATTTTATAAAAATAAAATGGTATTTATAATAAAAACTTGATTTTTAGCCCATTTTTAAATATTTAAAATAATAAAAAATTAATAAAAATCACAGAAGTAATAAAATTCATGGAAATATTCTAAATTGTTTTCTAAGCACTTAGAAATAATTGGGATATTTTTTCTAATTCCCTAAATAAAGATATGGTATTTTGAAGCTTAAAATAATTTTTAAAGGCTAAAAACTGGATTTCCACTCAAGAAATTCCAATAAGTCAAAGAAAAAACAGAAAAGATAAAATTTGCTTCCTTGGGTTTTTTGACCTTAGGGAGATTTTTAAGAAAATGAAAACTTAATTTTCCCTATTTAAAATATTTTATATTTAATAAATATCCAGAATTTAAAATAATTATAATAAATTAAATAAAATTCAAAAAATCATGAACTTTGGTCCAAAGACTTCTCTGGTCTAAAGTTACCCCTAGTAAAAATTTCAAAGGAATATAATTTCCTTCGTAATATAATAACAATCCTATTTTTGCATGAAAATAATTATATAAATTAAATTAAATTTTAAAAAATCACATTTTCTCCTCTGATGTCTTAATTGACTCATGAATGAGATAGGATAAAAATTTTAAAGTCATTTGAATTGAATTTGACAAATTATGAAGTAATAGAGCCTTAGGGGAAAATGTGTTATTTTGGAAATTAGCCTTAATTAACATTTAGGCTTAATTTAAGGAGGGAAATGGGTAACCTCTGATCTTAATCAATTTATTTGATATTTAAAATATAAGAGGTTAATTGGTGGAAGCCAATCTAACTTTCTTAATTGAAAAAGATAAGTTAATAAATTTCTAAATTATTAAAATTTAGAAGTTTATCAAAATAAAATGAATCTAATACTTAGGGGTATGACTTTTGAAGTCAATAATTAATCAATTTAATACCCATATTTTGATGTCCAAATAAAATGCAAATCATGAATCATGATCAACTAAAGCTTGATCTTTTTAAAGCTAATTAAGACACTCACCTAGGTCTTAAGGGCTTAGTAGTGACTTAGGCAAAACAAAGTATCATTTAAATGAGGATTAGAAAAGTAAATATCATTGAAAATTAAAACATCTTTCAAACACTACACGCCTAATTAGGGTTAAAATTTGGCTAAGTATTCCAATAACACTAACTTGCCTCTTTAAGGGTCATCACCCACATAATTCTTAAATTGAATCACAAGTGATAAATTACTTTATTCTTAGGGATAATTGGACACTAGTGTTCACTGAGCATTAAGGGTATTTACAAGATGAATTATCAAACAACATAATAAGTTTAAAAGAACTCGGGATTTTCCACTAGACAACGAGATAGTAGCACTAACCTGCTTCTTTCTCTAGAACTATTGGATACCTTAGAGATCTACTTAACTTAATGTGTTGCTTGACAAAATCATCCTTAATTAAACTCTTAAGGACCCACCAAGATATGACATAGGGTTAGGAAAAATACCAAAACTTTACTTTCATGTTTCATATAAACTGCCTTAACATGCCTTTTGAGTTTCAGGTGGTGGAACGAGAAGAATTGCTAAGTACGCTTTTACGGTTTTCAACATTGTCTTTTTTGTACTTTCATACTATACTTCTATACCTGCAAACTTGGAAGCTAAACAACAATATCACCTTGCATGAAAACTAAAATTATCACGATAGCCACAAAACCAAAACCAAAACCAAAGCCAAAACTAAAATCAACCAAGTAAAATCCACCGCCACAACAATTAGAATATAAAATAACTCAAAATTTAATCACAAACATCAGACAAAACTACGATTGCAACTAAATTAAGATGTCGCTATCGGATGTTTGGTAATCCCTCGGAGGAGGTAATCTATGGTTGCAAACGAGGCTTCCCACGATCTAAATGAAAATATGAAACTCATTAAGTTGAGTTTAGTAAGTTCATTTGGACTAAGTGAATCCAATAGAAAATAGTGGTGCCAGAACAAGGGAACCGTAGGAACCTAACCGGTGTCACTCTAATCAACTTTAATATGCCCCTATAAAATTTAAAGAACTTCAACCATAGGGCCACCTGATTTGACATTATAACTTGACACACTTGAAAACTCAAACTCCTCGCGGCAAGGAGCTTGAAGCTACCATGGTGGGCAGCATGAATATCTTCAACAACAAACCTGTCTTCCCCAGCTAAACCAATCTTCCTTCCTTATACTTAAACAACAAAGCCATAGAACTTCGAGGTTGCTTTCTTATGCAACGTACATCCTCACTATATCTTTAGGCCTTTGCATAGCCCTATTATACAATATAAGCCCTAACTAGTCTTATGATTCCGAGGTTGTCATTTGTCAATACCTAAATCTTCACATCTTCCAGGCTATTTGTGTGATCGTTTCACACGAATGTAAGCCCTAACTAATAAAATTGGCAGGAGGAAACACCTAAATATTTCTCCTCAAAATTGAAGCCAAACTATAAGATAGCTTGGAAAGTCATCGAGGTTCTCCTCCGGATCCATGACATCCCCTAGTTCTCCTCCTTTGGATTTTATAATAAAATGTTCCAAATTTGAACCAATCCCTTTTCACACCTCTACGTCCCATCTCATTGAAGAGTCCTACCCTTGGAAATTCCTTGAAGATAATATTTCCTGATTTTTATCGAGAGTCTTCTTAGGTGACTTTGGTCATTTAATATGTAATTAGCCTATTCTTTGAAATTCCTTGAAGATAATATTTCTTGATTTTTATCGAGAGTTTCCTTAAGTGGCTTTGGTCATTTAAGATGTAATTAACTATAGGGCTTGCCCTTATAGGAAGCATGTCCGAACCCAGCTTAATATAAACCCTATTTAATCCTTTTATATTAAATAGGGGAGCTTGTTGGTAAATATAAAGGTTTTGCAGACCAAACAGATGTCATAAATTCTTTAGTTTATTTTATCGAGCCTCATCATCAAGTCTTGTGTTTATCCTTCGAGATAGATATAGGATTTGAGGTATAATGCTCTTTCATTTAAACTATGAAAAATATGGGGTCAGTTTGATTTCATACTTTTCTAAACTTCAACGTCGTTCCGAGGCGGACAACGTGATTTCAATTCCGGTGACCGACAGCTTCTTACGGGCAACTCCTCCAACCAAAAATAGCGCCGACACCATTACATAAATTTTATCCCTACGAGAGATAATATGAATGAACTCTATCGATACCTTACAGATAAAGATAAAAATTGGGAATCTAGAGATTCTGGAATTGTATGTTTTTCTTCATCATTATTAAATCTTGCTTCTAAGGCGTGACATTTCTTTGTTGCATCAAAATTATTCCCCACTATGAAAATCTGTTAGGTAACTAAGTAGAGTTCTATTCTGAACTACTATATTCAAACTAGAAAACATATTGATATCTGAGCAATAATTGTGAAATTATTTTAGTGTTTGATTGTTAATAGATTTGCAACTAGATTGGGGCATCCATCTAATATTTTCCTACTATACAGACAATCGTAGGTACCTTATGAGAGTTGGGAAAAAGTGCTTCTTTCTTGGAAGCCAATGGATCCAGAAGTCTATTGCAACTGTATTGAAATGAGAGATGATATGAATATACAGATGGATCAAGTTTCCCATAATTCATCGCCTATTCAAACTTATTTCTATTTGAACACACTTTTAAAAAAAATTAAGAAGAAAGAAAAAGAGGTACAAAACATTATGCATGCATTTAGGAATGTTTTTGAAATGTTAGATCATACGGATTGGAGACTGAAATAACATTTTAAACATACTGGTCGTATTGAAGATGGTATGGTATGTATGTTCGAGAAACATTCTTGAACTTGATAAGAATCAACTGATAAATTTTCTTATCGACCCTTCTACAACTTGTACATACACTATCAATCCATGGGAGATATCAAGGATGACGAGAGAGAAGAAATGTTTGAACTTAATGCACCAAAAGTTTTGTTTAGTACTTCTTGTTTGTGTTATTGTGTTATGTTGGATTGCATTTACTTTGATTGTTGAACTCTATTTATGTTTGTGTTTGGTATTTAAATGTTTATATTTCAGTTTTAGGATGTTTGTTTTTTTTTTGACACTGAATTAAATTTTGTTGGCTTGAAAAAATAATAGTTTGTAATAGCGCGAATTTTATATAAGAAAGTGTGTTTTGTGTTGTTTGAGAAAAATTGGTGTTAGATTAAAGTTTAATTATGATTATAAATATTTATTTGAGTTAATTAGAGGTTTGCGTAATGTGGTACGTAGCAGATTTTCACAGGAAACAAAATCTGAAAAAATTAAGGCGGTTGCACATGATGTGCTTGTTGACAGAGAGTTGGCACTAAAAGCACCAGATTTGGAGCCTGATACTACAAATTCCCAAAAAACCCAGACTGATTAAAAAACCATGAATTCGCATAGTAAAACTCAATTTTTTTGTAGTTGGGTTGTGTCCTACCTCTAAACCGTGACCTAGGGCTTCACATTGTGCACGTTAGAGAAGATTTCAGGGCCAAAGATCTTAGATTTCATCTTCTCTTGGTAAGAGCTTCACCTTAACTTAGAAATTTTTTATTTTCACTATGAATTTTTCTTAAAATATGGGAAATCTAAAATTTGGGATTTTTTATGGAAAAGCTTCAAAAAAACTCATGGTGAAACTTTTCTTACCAAATAGTTTTACTCGGGGAGTCAGATTTTTGATTTTGTAATTTATTTGGATTTTCAATTCTAATGGCTCCACGAGTAAGGAGAGGGAAGCCAACATATGATTTTGATGCAAGATGATTCATTAATTTTAAAGGCCAACATTGATCAAGAGGTTGATCAATGCCAGTGTCGGCACTATTTTGGTCAAGAAGTTGCCTGTTGGAAGTCGTTAATCACCAGAATCAAAATCTCGTCGCCCTCTTCGGAAGGACAACTATGTCACACACACACACACACACACACACAGATATATATATATATATATATATATATATATATATATATATATATATATATATATATATATATA
>JXCR01039251.1:285286-295413 GCA_002079205.1 Phalaenopsis hybrid cultivar | reverse complement strand
TATATATATATATATATATATATATATATATATAAGTTGAGAAAAATACAAAATCAAACTGATGCCATATCTTTTATAGTTTAAATGAAAGAGCACTATACCTCAAACCTGCATTTATCCTAAAAGATAAACATAAGACTTGAGGGTGAGACTCAATCAAATAAACTAAGAAATATATGACATCCGTTTGGTCTGTGAAAACCATTTTATTTATAAGCCGACAAGTTCTCATATTTAATGCGAAGAATTAAATAGGGTTTATATTAAGCTGGGTTTGGAAATGCTTCCTATGAGGCAAGCCCCTGTAGTTAATTACACCCTACATAACTGAAGTAACCTAAGAAAACTCTTGATAAAAATTAGGGGATATTATCTTCAAAGGGGTCAAAGAATTAGAACTTTTCAATGAGATCGGACAAAGTGGTGTGAAGGGGAATGACTCAAACTTAGAACATTTTGTTGTATAGTACAAAGAAGGAAGAACTAGGGGATGTCATATATCTCAGCGACTTCCCATGCTACCCTGTGACTTGGCTTCAATTTTGGAAATTAGAATTATTGAATGTTTCATCTTGCCAATTTTATTAATTAGCACTTATATCCGTGTGAGAAGATCACACAAATAGCTTGGAAGATATGAGGATTTAGGTCTCTATGGACGACAACTTCAGAATGCTAAGACGATTTAGGGCTTACACTGTACAACAGAGCTCTATAATGGCTTAAAGATAAGTTGAGGATTTATGTTGTATAAGCCAACAACCTCAAAATACTATGGATTGTTGTTTAATTTTTGGGAAAGATATTCTATTGTAAATCCTCTTTCTGTTGAAGATGGTCATGCTACCCACAATGCTAACTCCAAGCTCCTCGTCGTAGCAAGTTTAGGTTTTCTAATGTGTCAAGTTATGATGTCAAATCAAGTGTCCCAATGGTTATGGTTCTTTAAATATTATAGGGCATATTAAAGTTGATTAGAGCGACACCGGTTAGGATCCTACAATGCCCTTGTTTCAGTACCATTATTTTCTATGAATTACTAAACTCAACTTAATGAATTCCATACTTTCATATAGACAGTGGGAAATCTCGTAAGCATTCGTAGGTTACATCCTCTTAGAGATTCCTGATCATCCAATAGTGACGTCTTTATTTAGTTGCAATTGTTGTCTTGTGATTTTTATGATTAAATTTTGAGTTATTTTATATTTTGAATGTTGTGGCGGTGAGTTTTATCTTAGTCAATTTTAATTTTAATTTTGGTTTCAATTTTGTAACTATCCTAGAAGTTTTAGTTTTCACGCAGAGTGACGTCGTTGTTTAGCATGCAAATCTGAAATGAAAATGGTACAGAAACGTGAATGCATTAATTTAAAAGCCTACCTGGCGAGTCTTCTCGTTCCTCCACCTTAAACTTCAGTACTTTACAAAGCACATATATATAATTTTTTAGGAATTAAAGCATGCTTATAGAAAAATTAGGTAGTACAAACTTAAAGTGTGCCTACCAAATCCTATGTCATAACCTGTTGTATTTAAATTTTAAGGTTGATTTCTTTAAGCAAATTATAGTAAGTCCAGATGTCCTTCAATATTTCCAAAAGATCATGAAGAAGTCTTGGGTAATACCTTTAACATTTCATAGTCCCTGGAATTATCTAGAGTTCATTTTGACATTATTATGTTTACTATATAGTTCATCTAGTTAATAACCTTATGCTCAATGAGCTATGATGTTTTGATTATCTCTTAAGTGGGGTAATTATCACTTGATATCTAACTTATGAATTAGATGGGTAAAGGCCCTTAGAGGAAACTTGAAATAATTAAGGAATTTAGTTACTTTGATTTTAAAGAATGGGCTTGTAATGTTTTGAAAGGTTTTAAGTAGTTTACTTTCTAAACCTCATTAAATAAAATTTCGATTAAGCCTAGTTCACTGCTAAGCCCTTAAGATTTAATGGGTAGGTTTGTCATTATAAGAAAAAGGGTTTTCAATATTTATATTCTTAATCCTTATAATGAATTGTAAATCATCTCAAAACCATTAGTTGGGGGTTTAAAATCAGTAAGATATAATCTTGTAAAATCAAAACCTTGCACCATAATATCTTCCTATTTAAACATTCTTTTAATTTTTGTTAATTTTGAAAAATTACATATTTATCCTTTATAAGATCAAAATGAGGGTGCTTACTACCACTTATCCCTTTTATGTTTCAATCATCAAGACATGTCAATTAAGATTATTTATTGTCCATTTAACCATTTGGTTAAGTCTTAAATTAAAAAATTACCCTTTTACCCCTGAGGCCTTAATACCCAATAATTCATTAAATAAGACTCAAATGACTTGAAAATTATATGTTACGTCACTCATGGGTTAATTAAAACATCATAAGAGAAAATTTGATTTTTTCTGAAATTATTTAATTTTTATAATTATTTATAATGCAAAAATAGGGATTTTCAATGAAAATTTAATAACTCAACTAAAATAAAACTTTTGTCCTTAAGAAAACTATTGGAGGTTCATCTAGGTTAGAGGACCACTTTGGACCAATTTTCATGATTTCTAGAGCTTTAATTTAATCATTAGAATTATGTGTTTGTTTTGAGTATTAATTAAATATAAAATAATATTTATGTGTAAAATTAAGTTTTATATTTTTATTAAATCTCCGTTAGTCCAGGAAACCCAAAGAAATAAATTTTAATATTTTTGTGATTTATATTTTAATAATTATAATTATTTTAGTGAGAAATTAGGGAAAATTCATTTTAAGCCTTTAGAAATTAATTTCTTAATCTAGAAAATTGGAAAAATTATTTTAATTGGTTCTAGATGATCAACAAGTCAAATGTGATGTTGTAGTGTGTTTTTACAATTTTGTGTTTTTATGATTTTTAATTAAATTTAATTAATTTAAATGCATGAAAATAGCTTAGAAATGAAGTATTTATTTAAGTTCCACTTTATTTTCTTAAGTTCGTCTAATCATGCGCTACCAAAAATAATTTGGTGATTTTTTTGAATTGTATTTTAATTATTTTAATTATTTTAATGCGAAAAATATGATTTCACTTAATTAATTCAATGGAGTTGTCAAATTAACTTCAATTGACTTGAAATTTTTATTGGGAGCTCCATTATGCTTTTTGTTCCATTTACCTTTATATTTATTCCAAGTTATTTTTCTCTTCATTGTTAGGGTTAGTGACAATTACGGTCATTTTTAATAGGTTAAACCAAGTTTATATTTTTTCTAGGGTCCTCTAACCACAGTGAACCTAACAAAACTAGTTTTGTGTTTTTATGATGAGTATTTTAATTATTATAGTTTTTATATCAAAACAGAGGCTATTTACTTGAAAATTAGGTATCCATGCTTAGAGGACTCCCCTAACCTTGGAAAAATAAGAAAGAGCATCCCCATAACATGTAGAATCAAAGCCCCAAAGATCAAGTCATCGTGAGTAGTCTATGCTAATGGAGAATCAAAATAAGGAAAATAGCATTTAGTTAATTAAAAATAAAATAGACATCAAATGGACATCAAAATATTTCCACATTATTCTCCTTTATTCACTATGCAAGTTGGTATTTTTATTTTATTTTTTTGATTTTTCTACGCAAAGTTAAGGATTTTTGAAGTTATGGGCATTTCAATAAATTAGTAAATATTAGATTTATCTACTTATCTGCATCACCCTCTATCCACGTGTCACCGTAGAATTGCGAGCCGCCGTCCGCGTCAGTTCTCGCTTTTCAAACCGTGGCTCTGTTCAGCGCGATCAACATCATCCAAGCGATACACAGAAGATCAGACGGCGCATGGGCATCGTTCCGAGCAAGTCGAGCCCACAAATCTTCCATCTTCTAGGATTAATATCTCGCTTGATACTTGACCAAATAAAATGAGGTTTGTTCCTATAGACTCATCTTGACTAGGAGAACATATCCCTATGCTTAATTGACCCTTAAAACAACTTTATACACATGAAGAATCAAATGAAGCTCGGTTTAGGGTTAACTTTCAATACCTTGGTCCAAGAGGGGAAGCGTCGATTGATTACATGTGGAAGCTTTGTGGGGGTCCCAAAAGCCTAGGGATAGAGCCTCAAGCCGTGGTGAATTTACTAGATATAAATTCAAGCTGAATTTGGGTTCCAATCAAAGTCCACCTTAGGGTGCTCTGATGATGGGGCTTCTATGGGCGATCTTCCTCTCTGACTATGGGGATCATGTGGGTGCACTTAATTTGAATTTGGTGGAGGTTTGGTGAGTGTTTTGTTTTGGACTTCGATTTGAGCTCCAAAATTGAGCTCGACAAGTGGATTTGAGTAGCTAGGGATGGTTGTGCTGAACTCAAGGGTCTTAAGGAAGTTTTCGAAACAATTTGGCAGAGTCTCCCCAATGAATTTCAAGCTCTCCCCCTGTGACCATGGAGAGGGGGTTTAAATAAAGGGGCAAGGAGAGGCCACTAGGTGCAATTAGTGGGTGCCCTAGGTTGCTTATGTAGATACCAACAATGTGAAAAAATCTAATTAGCAAGGGACAGATTGGATGAGTTCAATTTTGAGTTTTGGCCTAGCTGGAGCTTTTGATTTAGGGTTTTCGGCCACCAAGGTGGCTGGGCGGCCAGAGAGGGGTCACCATCTGACTCAGTGAGGTCAAGGCTTGGTCTTGGTGAATTCAGTTGGGGTTGGCCATGTGTAAAGGTATGAGATTGAAATAGCATGGGAAAAGGGCTATTTTGGGTCAATTTTGGTCAAATCATGGTTTGGGGTTGGGTTCACCCCTCAAGGCTAGTTTGGGTGCTGAGGGAGATCAGAAGGCTCAGCTTAATCAGCATGGTGAAGTCTCTATCCAATGAGATTTGGCTAAACATGGGTTAGAGTGATTCATGGGAGGGGTTAAGAGAATCTTAATGATATTTGAAAGTGTTTAAGTCTCTTTCCAATAATAGCTTGATGATGTGGCATGGATCTCATGGCTTATCTGTGGCTTGGGAGTGGCTCCATAGCTTGTCCTTGGCTTGGTCAACCTCCATGAGGGGAATTTTTGAATTTATGAAATATTTTGGTGGATTTTTGTATTATTCTTGATTTTTATGATTTTATTTTGGATTTATGACTTTAGGAATGGTTTTAATCAAATGGATGATGAAGGGAAATAATTTTCATGTGGGGTTTGAACTTGGGCTTTTGGAATTAAGTATAGTGGGCTTTAGGATTTTAAAAAGTAAATTAAATTTGGGCTAAAATTTGGGGTAATTTAATGTTTAGTTTTGTGTAGTAATATTTAATGAGGGGTTTGGCAAGATTTCTAGTGATTTTGAGTGGAATTAGTGGGCTAATTTGGTGGATTTAGGCATATAATCAAAATTGGGCCTTTTTGATTTGAGTAAAATTGGGCTTGCAATTGGATCAAATTTGGCTTGAACTCTGTTTAGAATGGAATTGGGGATGCTAAATTTTGGTTTGGAATTGAAATTTGGCAAGGTTGCGGTCAATTGGGCCAAAATTAGGGTTAATTTTGGGACATTTCGGCCTTTAAGGGAAAATTGGGGCTTTTGGTCAAGTTGGACTAATTTGGTCAAATTGAGTCAAATTGATGATAAATAATTGAAATTAGGAATATTAGGGATGATCTCAAAATTTTTGGGAATTTTTGGAATTTTTAGGTCTTGAGGGGTATATTGGTAATTTTGGGCAATTTTTTGGGGGTTTTTGGACATTTGATAATTTTTGGGAATTTTGGTCAATTTAGGTAATGGTGAGGGGTTTGATAGGATTTTTGGAAAGATTTGGGTACTTTGGATAATCATGGGATTTTTTGCAAGAATTAAGGTTATAGAGGTATTTTTGTAATTTGGTGGTTTTGGGCCAAAATAGGCCAATAAGCCATGAAGACATACCAAACCAATAGAAAACAAAGGAGGACTCATTTTGGATGCTCAATGTGCTGGATCTAACACTCTTAGCGAAAGACTAGGCGTATAGGGTCATTCATATGAGCTTTCCAAAATGAGTAGGAGGCCAACTTAAGGGATATTAGGGCTTAGGGTATGTGAGAGACTGTAGTGCGTTCAAGTTAGCCCCTCCAAAACCTGATCATCCAAGGATAGTCCTAAGGTCTGACCATCCTATGGGGGACTCCCCTTGAGCTCCTCCCTATTGACCCCACCTACTAAGTGCTGGAGGTTAGGACCAATTTGTGGAACTTCAAGCTGAGCAAAGAAGGATTTAAAAATTCTATTAGTGAGGGTTCCTTTTCAAGTCCTCTAGGAATAGTCAATAGGAAAGTCCTATGGCTAGACCCTAGGCTACTAAAGAGGGAAAACTATTCCTCAATAAAAAATGAGGTCAACAGCCAGAAATTGGGAGAGGTTTTGCTACTTTATTACACTAGCGATTGTATTTATGTTCAGGGAGTTTTATGCCAACTTGAGTTTTACCACTGATGATCACATCATTGTGAGACGTAAGCAAGTTGAGTTTTCTAGAGAAATGATCAATGTTTTTTATGGGCTGAGAAATGTATTCCATTGTGAATACATTACATTCGTGATGTCTGATTCATCTTTAGATTATATGACTACTTTTCTGACTGATGGGAGAGAAGAATGAAAGATTAAAAATACCAAGAAAGTTAATTTCTTCGGTTCCATGACGAATATTTAGTTAAAGGTATGACACCACTTCATCTCTACTAAATTACTGCCAACAAATCATCTGAGTGGAGTAACGAAGGATAGAGTTGTGCTAAACTTTTGTATTCAGAAAATGAAGGAAGTAGATGCTGGTGCTCTCATATTTCTTCATGCTCGTATTATAGCTAGTAGTATTATAGCTAGTGGTTTGGGTTACCATGATTTGATTTGCACATTATGTGAGCAATCAGGAGTAGAGTCTCATAGAAACGAGGAAAGGATGCAGCCACAATATCCTATCGGGAAGCATACAGTTCAAAGAGTGGAATCATTTGTTGAGTCTAAAAGTGGAGGTAGTGATAAACCCTCAACATCAATTGCAAGGGCATCTACTTCTCGCTTTACTTCACTTGAAAATATTATGGTGCAGGTTATGATTCAACAAATGGATATATTTAATATGCAGAATCAGATTTGAGAAATTGGAGTAATAAATACTTATAATGATGAGTATAAGTAGAGGAAAGTTCAACATGATATAGCTTTTGAGAAAGCTACGGTTAGATATCTTTGGGGTGAATAAAATGTAGAATTTCCAACTTGCCCCAACTTCACTTCTTATGCTAGAAGAAGAAGAAGTTGATGATGATGATGAGGAGGAAGGCAATGAGGATTGATATCTTGGGAGTCTTGTTTGTTTGTTTTGTTTGTTTGCCTGTTATTTTTTATTATGTTGTTATGTAGTTGTATTTAAAACTGTTGTGGTAAAAACTTTCATTTTGTGTTGTGGACTTAAATTGTAATAGTAACAATAAATTTTTACTTTTTTTGCATTTTTAGTATTTTCAATTTTTTTTATGTTTTGATTTTCAACAAATCCTTTAAAATACATTATGTTTCATTTAATGCTTTAAAGCCTGTATGTTTTTTTAAAGTTAGTACCTGCAGTATGCTAGTGCTCTATTTCATACTAAAAAATCCTCTACATGTTGGTTTTTATTTTTATGTATTTACTGTTTTTTTTCACCAACTAAATTTTGTACTAACACATTTTTAAATTACTTAAAAAATTAAGTTTGGGGGGAAGAAAAATTTCTTTTTAAAAAAAGTAAACTAAATTTTATTTATCCTCAATTAACTATAATTTTAAAATTATTTAAGCATGACCTGAGATATTAAGATTTAACTTTACATGACTATACTTATGTTTGAGAATATTATGGTAAATTTAGGTAAAAGTTTTTAATAATGAAGGTCAATTTTTAAGTTAAAGATGTTTGGTATGATAAGATAAGACTATGTTTTTCTATTTTAAGTAAAGAAAATTGTATTTTTGAAGTATTAAGAATTTTATAGTTTCATGTAAGAAGAAAAGAATGAAACTTTATGAAAAATTATAAACTAATATGAATTAATAAAGTGAACAAATGTAAGGAGTTTTGACTTTAAGAAGAAGATAGTGAAGTTCAAAACTATTAAAGACTATCCAAATATAGTAATCCTCACTTACCAAAAAAAGAGATTGAAAAGATACTTAAAGAAATAAAAAAATAATAAAAAAAAATGAGAGAGGAGAAGCTTGAGCAGATGCAAAATCAAAAATTGGCTTCACTTGAGTCAACTTAAGAAAAAAACTTTATTACATTTTTGAAACTTGTATTGGAGTATTAATATCATTAATAGTAAAGTTTTCATGAAGTTATTTTTTATATGAATATTCTAAATATCTTTGATATGAAAAATTGCAATTCTTCTTGAAATGAATAGAGATTCAGAAATCTTAAATTTGATTACTAAATTCTCTTGGACTTAAAGTTTGAATCTAAGTTATTAAAGATCTTTCTTAAATTTTACTATTTTATTTATTAAACTAAAGTATAGAAGTTATAAGTTAATCTTTATCCTAGGTCATATGCCTTTTTGTAGTAAAAGTGTTACTTGACGACAAGTCACATTTAAGTTTAAGGGATTTTGATAAATCAAAAAAATAAGTTGTTTTAAGTATACATTTTATTTTTATTTTCGGCAATATTGCACTTTAAAGATGAGTACTTTCAAGTTTTTGTTGTAGGTATATCAATTTTAGGCATTTGGAGCAAAAATGATGAAATTTAGAGCCAAAACAGAGAATTTTGGGATTCTAGTCGGTGATGCACCAGATTGGCTCCATAAGCGCCATTTGACAGAGAGCTAGCATCTGATGAGCCAAAAGTGGTGCCAGAAGTGCCATTTGACAAAGAGCTGGCGCCAGATGCCTCAGATGTGGTGCCTGAAGCACCAAAATCAAGAACACTACTGTCATAAGCATGTTGGCGCCTGAAGCGCCAGAAATGACGCTAAATGCATCAGAAATGGCGCTATAAGCGCCAGAGATAACTTTTTGCAGATTAAGGCAGTTCAGGATAAATTTTGAGCAAAATTTGAAAGGGGCGATTTTTCTAAACACCTCTTGGAGTGATTCATTGCAACTAGACATTTCGGAAGGTTCTTTTCTGAAGAGATATGTCTCTTGGATCATTGGACATGTCTTTTGAATTCAAAAGGGTTGACTTTTAGATAGAATTTAGGACAGAATTTTGAATTCTTTTTGGAGTGAGGTAGCCTTTAATAAAATAAAGGGAAGTCTAGAGCAAGAGGAAAGTTTTTGGTGTGACGTGTAAGGGGAGCGAAATAGAGAGAGAGAGATAGTCAAGAGCTTGGAGATGTTTTTCAAGGATTGTAAGAGGAGAGGGAAGGTGAGAGATTTATTCTTCATTACAATTCTAAGAGAGAATTGAGAATGCTTGTAAAGAGGGAAAGGCTTAAAGATAACTTCTAGGGATTTACTTGGGAAGGATTGTGAGATAAGTTGTGTTTTTTATTTCTTTTGCATTGTAAACTTGTTTTTGAATATGAAATTTGTGTTTTGTTGTATCATTCTAATTAATTTTGAGCATTCTTCTTTATCATTCTTCCTACTTTGAAATATGGTATTATGAAGAATTGATTTTCTTTTATACGATTTTAAATGGAATTAATTTGTGATTATTTGAACTCCAATCTTCATTTACTTTTCATTCTTGCCAATTGAATTGTTAAAATGTGTTGACAAACATATGTTACAAAAGGGATTTGATTTCTACAACTCAGGGAGAATCACATTTGATTTCATGGGATATGATGTCATCCATGGAGTTAAGTGCAAATAAATAGGGAAATATAATTTGATGGATGTAGAATTGGAAGCTTAAGGTGACATATTAAAATCCCCAATTTGGTCCAGTTGATTGGAAATGAATGCAAGATTGTTAGCCGTTTGGTGAGGGAGTAGTTAGAGCTTTGGATTGGTAGTCGTGATCCTCCCACCCTAACCACAGAATTAGGGACCAAACTCTGGATTAGTTAATGTTGATTGTGCACTCCGAAAAGGGTAAAGAATATGATTGCTCCTATTTGGAACAAAACAATATATATATATATATATATATATAT
>JXCR01039251.1:262998-285219 GCA_002079205.1 Phalaenopsis hybrid cultivar | reverse complement strand
ATATATATATATATACTTATATATATTCAAATGACCTTAATTTCTTCAAAATCCATATACTCATTGTAATCAGCTTTCTTAAATTTGAACCCTTTGTCACAAAAATATTGTTTTTTTTAGTAAGTTTACTTTTGAAAGTTTAGCAATTAATTTAATTAACTTTATCTTTTACTGCGTTTTGTTTAACATTCTCTCTATTACTTTATATTCAAAATTTGCAATTTTTTTTTAAAGTTAAAATTTGTAGTTTACATTATAATCTTAAGAATTTACTTATAGGCATTTCCAACATCCTTGTGGGATCGATATCTAGGAGTCTATTAGAGCCCTTTATTACTTGAGCGATATGTGTACTTTCATTATTTTTAGGGTATTGGACAGTTTATAGCTTTTTAAAAGATAAAACTATTTTCACTAAAGTTATTTTTTTGGGATTATATTGCATATTTACTATTGTATCTGTCGTGTGTATTTTGTAATATTGAAGAATATTTGCAAAATTAGCACACTAATTCCACCCACATCAAATTTTTTGCGCCGCTGCAAAGGAAGTAATGAAAAGTAGTGGTAAGTTATTTTATAATTTAATTTGTTTTTATTTTAAACGAAAGACAAATTTGTTTTTAATTGTTTGTAGTTTAGTTTGAATATTTTCATATTTTAGTGTGTTTGCTTATCATAATTACTTATTGTGTTTGTTTATGCATAGTGTAAGATTTGAAGATTTAGTACTTGACAATTCTGAGTTAGATATAACTATTAGAAAAATTTAAAAACAACAAATATAGATAGATGATTTTAGCAAAATGACTTGCAATTTGAGTAATGTTCGAAATTAAAATGAACATCATCAGAGAACTTTAAGTGATTATATTAATCCTACAACAGCTTAAATTCACTTGAGTATACCTACTATTATCCAAATGGTACAAAACAATTAGTTTAGGGGAACGACAACTGAAGATCCTAATTTACACCTTGCTAGTTATCTATAATTGTGTGCTACTTTTAAATATGATGGAGTATCAAATGATGCTATTAAACTTAGATTTTTTTCCATTTGCACTAAGCGATAAAACTAAGTTGTGGTTAAAATCATTAGCACATGGATCTATCAGAAATTGGGGAGACTTAACACATTAGGCCAATGAGATAATATTACATTAGGCCTATGATTTTTATATTCAATTGGTAATATTACATTAGGCCAATGATATAGAATAATATATGTCCACGCAGTAGAAGTTGATGGAATAAACATATGTGCCTAACGTACTATTTAAAGAACTCAACCCATTTGCTCATAACTCAAAGCCATCTTTTCTCCGAGTACAGTTATAATCTACTTGTTTACACTTCTATTTGACCATTTATTTTTATGAGGTAGCCAAAATCAAACTTTGGGTGGGTTGTTGGGCTTTGATAGAAGATTTTGAATATTCTTTATTAAACTATATTTTTGTATTAGTGATGATAACCATGGAAAATCCACATCAATAGATGATGTTTATCCATATGAATTTATGAGCTACATTTGTTGTGATCTTTGAGTATTTACATCTATTTACTTGGAGAAATAATTAATCATGAGTATAACTTTTTTTTGGCCCTTAGTGAAAAGAAAAGGATTGAGAAGATTCATGTAATGACTAGGAAAGGTCGATAACTAACTAAGAGATACAACTTGTGAGATGATTTTTAATTTGAAGGAGTATATTTCTAACATTTTCTTACATTTATTGAAGAATTTTTTCATATAAAGTGTCGGCCAGAAATACCCTTATCTCAAATTTTTTATCACCAATGTTTACTGTTTAGAATAATTTCATCATTCTCCTTCAAAATATCACTGACATCTTCTGATTCCTTCAAAATATTAGTGACTTTTCTTCTTTCACACAAAGAAGTTGTTGATATTTACAATAATTTATCACAAAAAAAATAACTATTAGGCTGACTTAACTTTAAATAACACGGGATCTTTAACATCTCACAAAATAGTGCATATTTTCTAGTATTTAATAAAAAAGATTTACACAACACAATTTTTGAGAATAATCAACTTTTATCACCTTGGGCTTTCCAGTAGTTAGATGAAATAATTTTTTATCTAACCTCCCATCTAAATAGCAGATTGATGAACAAATTTCAATTTTATTCTAAAATTGTCAAGTTTTTAATCTAGGGCTTCCCTTTTGAGAAATTTTTTTAATATAGTCCTCTTTTGATTCATATTAGTCATTAACATGATTATACCCTAATTGAAAAGTTGTCCATGCTTGTATTTTAATGGAACTTTGAGACACATGTGAATTATTAAATTCACCTAGTTTATTATCCACTTATGTAACCTACCCAAATGATCGAGCTTTGTCATTACCTTCTTCAAAGGATGATCATTTTGCATTAACATAAAATGAATGAAGAAAAAGGGACAAAATAGCAAAACTAAAATGACTATTGTTTGTGCATGTTTTTTAATAATCAAATATATAAGCTCAACACCATTTATAATCTTACTAAGAAAATATATTGAAAATTGCCTTCTAAAGTTATTAGCTTCTTGGAAAAACCAAAGATAAAACAGTAAATTCTTGCCAAATTTTAGGCTTATAGAAGAAAAGAAGATGATAAGATGTTTCTCAACAACGTTAAGTATATTCTTAATTATTTAAACACATGAAGAGTTTAACATTGATTATATATTCAATAATTTGGAATATTTATCTCTGTATTTATATATAATCTTTTTTTCCCTAAAATTCAACTGGACTATTTTTATAATTATTTTACACTCTAGGAGATGGAAATTTTGGTATGGNATTGGTCCATGGCTTATTTATGGTGGTTAGCTCCCTAATTCTACTAAAGGTACCCAACTTGACCTTTTGCCCATAAACTTCCCCAAATTACCTAGAAAACCTTGGGATCCCAAATTTTGCCAAAATTCCANATTGGTCCATGGCTTATTTATGGTGGTTAGCTCCCTAATTCTACTAAAGGTACCCAACTTGACCTTTTGCCCCTAAACTCCCCCAATTACCTAGAAAACCTTGGGATCCTAAATTTTGCCAAAATTCCCAAATTTACCCAAAATACCCAAATTTATTTAAAAATCATTTCAAACCTTTTGAAAACACCCAAATTACCCAAAATCACCGAAATTGTCGAATTACCAAAATACCCCTCCTTAGCCCAAAATTCTAAAAATTCAAAAAAATCCCAAAAATTTCCAAATATGCAAAATATTCATAATTTCACTTTTATCAACTACCACATGACCTAATTTGGCCTTTTTGACCATTTTGACCAGAACTCCTAAAATTGCCTTTAAAGGCCCAATCTCTCCAAATCCACTTCAAATGTCCATCAAATTGAGCCCAATTTACCCTACTTTCAATCCTAAACTCAAATTAACCTTTCATATGACAAATCTAAACCAAATTCAAGCTCAATTGGCCCATTCTTTGAGCCCAATTTTNCACTTCAAATGTCCATCAAATTGAGCCCAATTTACCCTACTTTCAATCCTAAACTCAAATTAACCTTTCATACAACAAATCTAAACCAAATTCAAGCTCAATTGGCCCATTCTTTGAGCCCAATTTCGTTCCAAATCAAAAGCCCCAATTTTGGCCACATGACCTAATCTCACCCAATTAACCTCATAGCTCAGTCAATTTGCCATAATTCATATTGAAAACTCTTCATAACATTCCTAAACATCAAACTTGACCTTCAATTAGCCTTTTTGAAGCCTCAATTTCATTTAATTTTGACTTAAATAAAAAAGCCCCAAATTTTGCCCCAAATTGGTTATGCCTCCAAATTTCACCAAATTGAAAGCCTTATGCCCAAAATTGGCACCCAATGCATGTTGAAAACTATTCATGGTATTCCTATTGACCATTCTCAACAATAAATTTGGAATTATCCCAAGGCTAGCCCAATCTAGACCAAGTCTAGCCCAACATGCCCAAAATGACAAAAACTCCAAAATCCTTCAAATTGACCTCTNAAATTGGCACCCAATGCATGTTGAAAACTATTCATGGTATTCCTATTGACCATTCTCAACAATAAATTTGGACTTATCCCAAGGCTAGCCCAATCTAAACCAAGTCTAGCCCAACATGCCCAAAATGACAAAATCTCCAAAATCCTTCAAATTGACCTCCCAATTGAACTCAAAATCATTTCAATCCTTCACCAAAAATGTTCATTACAATCCTCTACATCAAATGCATCAAAGAACTGGGTCAATTGACATGGCTAGCCTAGCCCAAACACAAGTTTTGGTGATTTGAACCCACATTGGACCGATGCACTAAAATTAACCTAACCACCCCAAAGCCACAAAATTAATTTCTTTACAGCCATTAGTTGGACCCTAGTGACCAAGCTAAACCCCATAAAACCACCTAAACTAAGCCATGTACCAAAAGTCCCCTAAATCAACGAATTTTTATTCCATATTTGTTTAAGTCTTGGATATTTTTACCAAAACTAAACCTCAACTCATTTAATTACTTTGACATATTCCCCTGGTTCACCTAACCACCTAGCCACCTTCCCTGGCTTGGCCGGCTGGCCTAGTGGCGGAAAAACACTAAAATCTCGAGCCATCCCCATGGAAACAAACCCATTTAAAACCTAGAGGCCACCTCATCAAAATCAAATGTTAGAGCCTTTTTGCCCTCCACCTAAGCATCACATTGCACCCCCTAATTAACCATGGCAGCCACCCTTAAACAAATTTTTATAAAAGCTCCCCTCCATAGCCATGGAAAGNTTTGGTGATTTGAACCCACATTGGACCGATGCACTAAAATTAACCTAACCACCCCAAAGCCACAAAATTAATGACTTTAGAGCCATTAGTTGGACCCTAGTGACCAAGCTAAACCCCATAAAACCACTTAAACTAAGCCATGTACCAAAATTCCCCTAAATCAACGGATTTTGATTCCATATTTGTTTAAGTCTTGGATGTTTTTACCAAAACTAAACCTCAACTCATTTAATTACTTTGACATATTCCCCTGGTTCACCTAACCACCTAGCCACCTTCCCTGGCTTGACCGGCTGGCCTAGTGGCGGAAAAACACTAAAATCGTGAGCCACCCCCATGGAAACAAACCCATTTAAAACCTAGAGGCCACCTCATCAAAATGAAGTGTTAGAGCCTTTTTTTCCCTCCACCTAAGCATCACATTGCACCCCCTAATTAGCCATGGCAGCCACCCTTAAACAAATTTTTATAAAAGCTCCCCTCCATAGCCATGGAAAAAGAGTTAAAATTTTCTTTGAGAGCCCTCCAAATTACTTACAAAGACTCTTTGAGACATTCTCAGCTGAAGCCAACCACTTTCCTCTCTGATTCCCATTGTGGAAGCTCCATTTTAAGTTCAAACTTCTGCCTACAACCAGGACAGAGCTAAATACACCTCCAAAGACCACCAAACTGAAATTAAACTTGCCCACACCTTCACCGCAATGAAAGAAGGAGAAGCCANTTCCCATTGTGGAAGCTCCATTTTAAGTTCAAACTTCTGCCTACAACCAGGACAGAGCTAAATACACCTCCACAGGCCACCAAACTGAAATTAAACTTGCCCACACCTTCACCACAATGAAATAATGAGAAGCCCCATCAAATTCCCCTTCCATAGAGACCCTAACATAGCTCTAAACCAGCACCTGAAATTGAGCTTGGTCGAATTCATACCTAGAACTTTTAACAAAGCAAGAGGCTCAATCCCTAGCCACCTTAGACCCAACAAAAGTGCCAAGCACCTCTAATTGAAGCTTACCTTCTCAATGCAAAGTTATTGAACTCCTCCTCCTCCCAAGCCTATTTTGATTCTCCATTTGATTAGGCTTAATTTCATGACATCTTAATCGTATAGATATGTTCTTGCAGCCTAGACGAGCATTTAAAAAAAATTTATTCAATTTTGTTGAGAAATGAGGGAGATATCAAGCTTCAAAAATAGAAAGTTCTCAGGTTAGACCATCGGGGACGATGACAGGGCGCCATTGGATCGCGTGAGTATCAAACGGAGGGCTCTTATTGCGTCGGATGGGAGTACAGTTTGAAAAAGCAGGACGCGTGCTGCAGGTGTGGATGGAGGCGTCCAATGGGAGAGCGTCGCGTGGAGNCAAGCACCTCTAATTGAAGCTTACCTTCTCAATGCAAAGTTATTGAACTCCTCCTCCTCCCAAGCCTATTTTTGATTCTCCATTTGATTAGGCTTAATTTCATGACATCTTAATCATATAGATATGTTCTTGTAGCCTAGACGAGCATTTAAAAAAAATCATTCAATTTGGTTGAGAAATGAGGGAGATATCAAGCTTCAAAAATAGAAAGTTCTCAGGTTAGACCATCGGGGACGATGACAGGGCGCCATTGGATCGAGTGAGTATCAAACGGAGGGCTCTTATTGCGTCGGATGGGAGTACAGTTTGAAAAGGTAGGACGCGTGGCTGCAGGTGTGGATGGAGGCTTCCAATGGGAGAGCGTCGCGTGGACCTTCGAAGAGGCCTAGGATGAGGTGACGCCGCACTGTTTAAATAGAAAATAGGGATTTTCCTATTTATTTAAATAGCCCTAACTTTAAAAATTAATATCTTGGTGTAGAAAAATTATAAAAATAAAATAAAAATACCCACTTGCTTAGTGGACAGAGGAGAACAATCTGGAAATAATTTGAAGTCCATTTGATGCATGTTTTATTTTTAATTAATTAAATACTATATAGACTTTTCACCATGACTTGAAATTTTAGCATGTTGTTGCCTCTGTATTAGGGAACATTTCCTAATTTTTTCAAAGTCAGACGAGATCTCTAAATAGAGATCCATATTTTTAAATTTTATGTGNTAATTAATTAAATACTATATAGACTTTTCACCATGACTTGAAATTTTAGCATGTTGTTGCCTCTGTATTAGGAAACATTTCCTAATTTTTTCAAAGTCAGTCGAGATCTCTAAATAGAGATCCATATTTTTAAATTTTATGTGTATTATTTGCATAAATTAATCATAAAAATTAGCATGTTACTTAGAAAATTCCAAGAAAATGTTGGAAGGTGTGTTATTACCAGAGAACCCTTCGAAAAATATTTCATTAGTTGAGTCATTAAGAATGCACCTAATTTTCACAAACCTTAAAAAATAAAGAAAATAATTTTGGTTTACACAAATATCTAAATGACTTGATTTTTAATCTCCACTAAGATTCAATGTTCAGAGAACTCCCCATAAATTTAATAACTCAAATTGATTTTTCATGTTAAATGACATTTTTGGTACTAAAACTATTTTTATTAATTAAAATATAACTCAAAAAATTATAAAAATAGTTTTTGGAGTTCTCTATGATCATAGGAATTTTCTAAAAATAAATTTAAAATAAAAGTAAAAATTCCATTTTCAAGCCTATTTTTAATATTTAAATAATTAAGCAATGATAAAAATCACAACGATAATAAAATTCATGAAAATGTTCTAAATTATTGTCTAACAACTTAGGAATAATTATAATACTTTTCCTAATTTTTTAAATGAAGATATTGAATTTTAAAACTTAAAATAAATTTTAAAGGCTAAAAATGGATTTTCACTAAAATAATTCTAAAAAATTGAAAGCAAAATCAAAAAAATATGAAATTTGTTTCTCTATGTCCCTAGAAATAATAGATATTTAAAAATATAAAACTTAATTTTCCACACTTAAGCTATTTTATAATTAATAAATACTCCAAAAATTAAAACAATTCTTAAAATTCAAATATAATTTAATAAATCATGAAATTTGGTCCCAATGTTTCTCTGGTATAAGTCTGCCTCCAGTAAAAACTTTAAGGGATTAGGCTTTGCCTTAGTTAGGTTATCAAATTTTCTTTAAAAAAATCCCATTTTTGCATTAAAATAAATATGTAAATTAAATTTAATTTTGGAAAATCACATTTTCTACTTTGATGCCTTGACTGACCCATCAGTAAGGTAAGATAAAAATTTTAGAGTCATTTGAATTAAATTTGACAAATTATGAAGTGATAAGCCTTAGGGGCAAAAGTGTAATTTTAGAGGTTTAGCCTTAATTAACCTTTAGGCTTAATTCAAAGAGGGAAAAGTGTAACCTCTGATGTTAACTAATTCATTTGGATGATTGAAACCAAAAGGGGGATTATTTGGTAGAAACCAATCTCACTTTTGTTAATTAAAGGTTAAATTTGTAATTTCCTAAATTATTAAAATTTGGAAGTCTAGTCAAATAAATGATCTTAGACTTAGGAGTATGACTTTGAAAGTTGATAACTCACCAATTTAACACCCCTATTTTATCTTCAAATGACTTTCAAAAATGAATCATCATCACTTAAAATTTTAATCTCTTTCAAAAATAAATAAGACATCCACCAAAACCATAAGGGCTTAGTAGTGACCTAAGCTAAATCAAATATGATTAAATGAAGATTAGAAAAGTGAAAATAAGTAAAATTGAACAGCTTCNCTTAAAATTTTAATCTCTTTCAAAAATAAATAAGACATCCACTAAAACCATAAGGGCTTAGTAGTGACCTAAGCTAAATCAAATATGATTAAATGAAGATTAGAAAAGTGAAAATAAGTAAAATTGAACAGCTTCAAAACACCACAAGCCCAAATTAAAATTGGCTAAATGTCTTTGATAACACTAACTTGCCTCTTTAAAGATTTTCACCAACATAATTAACAAATTAAATCACAAATGATAATTACCCTACTCTTAGGAATAATTCAAACATCATTATTCATTGAGCATTAAAAGTATTTATAGAATGTATTATTAAGCAACATAATACGTTTAAATGAGCTCGAGACTTTTCACCAGGCGGTGAGAGGGAAGCGTGGACCTGCTTCTTCCTCTAGACCTGATGAATACCTCAGAGGTATACTAAACTAATATGTTTTACTTAATGAAAATCATCCTTAATCAAACTAATAGGGAACCACCAGGATATGACCTAGGGTTAGGTAGGTCACTAAAACCTTACTTTTTATGTTTTACATAAAATCTACTAACATGCATTTTTGAGTTTCTGGTGGTGGAACGAGAAGACTCGCCAGGTACGCTTTTACAGTTTACAGCGTCGTCTTTCTTATACTTTCATACTGTACTTTTGATGTTAATTCAAACTTGCATGCTAAACAATGATGTCACCCTGCATGAAAACTAAAACTATCAGGATAGCCTCAAAAACAAATTCTAAACTAAATTTAAAATCAACCAAGATAAAATTCACTACCACAACATTCAAATATAAAACAACTCAAAATTTAATCACAAACATCACAAAAATAACAACTACAACTAAATTAACACGTCTCTATCGGATGATCGAAAATCCCTACGGTTGCTAACGAGGATTCCCACGGTCTAAATGAAATTATAACTCATTAAGTTGAGTTTAGTAAATTCATTTAGACTAAGTGAATCCAATAGAAAATAGTGGTTTCAGAATGAGGGAAACGTAGGAGCCTAACCGGTGTCACTCTAATTAACTTTAACATCCCCCATAAAATCTAAAAAACTACAACCATAGGGCCACCTGATTCGAAATCATAACTGGGCACCCTAGAAAACTTAAACTCGTCACGACAAGGAGCTTGGAGCTAGCATGGTGGGTAGCACGGCCATCTTAAACACCAAAACCTATCTTCCCAAGCTAAACCATTCCTTCTTTAGTATTAAACAATCAAGCCATAAGACTTTGAGGTAGTCTACTTATGCAACATAAATCCTCACCCTATCTTTAGGCCTTTGTACAATTATGTTGTGCAATCTAAGCCCTAACTCGCCTTAGGATCTTGAGGTTATCGTTCTTCAGGACCTAAATCCTCACATCTTCCAGGGTTTGAGGTACATCGCTCTTTCATTTAAATTATGAAAAATATGTGGTCAGTTTGATTTCATATTTTTTATAAACTTAAATCCATATGTAAATTAAAATGTCCTTCGGGAGTGGGCGACGGGATTTTGATTCTGATGACCGACAACTTTTTTATGGGCAACTCCCCAAACCAAAAATAGTGCCAACAACTCTGCATAGGTACCTCCTCAAAATCCATCCAAATTCAAAGAATTTGTGAAAATAACCGTCTCTGGCGCCTAAGCGTCGTCTTCTTTGTATTCAAGCATTTAGGTGCGAGTCATATTCTTGGAAAACACCACTTTTGACTCTAAACTTCATCTTTTTTGCATTCTTTAAGCTCCAAATACCTTGACTTAGTATACCTACAAGAAAATATTAAAATACCTTTTTTAAAAAGTGCAACATCACCAAATATAAGCCTTAAATATATATGAAAAATTGAATATTTTATTGTACCTTACCCATGCACTGTTAGAAATAGGATAAATGATTCCAATATCCAACCACTTTAAAATTATCTTTTTGAAAAAACCTTTTATTATAGGGTTTAATCTCGTATGAGAATTAGCCCTAGGCTTGTGATTATCTTCCTTTAAAATTTTGTGCATATAAACTGAAGGGCTGATTCCCTAACTATTAGTTAATGTCCATCCAAAAGCTTTCTTATGATTTCTTAATGTGTGAATTAATTTTTCTTTTGATCTTTAGTTAAACCAAAGGATATTATAATAGATAATGTTGATGAGTCTCTTAGAAAAGCATACTTTAAATGCATAAGGAGAACCTTCATCTAAAGTTCAGGAGATTTTTTAATAGATGAAATGAGAGGTTTACTATTTTTAGTAGCATCTAAAAATTAAAAATTTTCCTAAACTTAATCTGAATCCTGAGTGTTTATATTAATTGACTTTCCTAAAAATTAGTCTCATCTTCATATTCCAATTCTTTTGTGTTTTTTTGACTACACAACTTTCTCAGAAATGGTCATCAATTAAATAATCAAGATTCTCCATTCTATAACAATCATTATCTTTTTATTTTGTTGGATAATTCATTGACTTTAATACATTAATAGTAACTTCCTAGTCATAAATCTCATGATTAACTCTCCTTTTTGTACATCAATCATAGCTTGTACAGTGTCAAGGAATGGTTTCCTTAAAATTAGTGATATTTCTTTATCTTTCTCCATATATAAAATAATGAAATTCACTAGAAAGATAAATTTGTCTGCCTTTATTAATTCATCTTCTATAACCCCTTTAAGCATTAATTGATCAGCTAACTGTAGGGTTACAGTAGTGGGGGAAATCTCTTCTAAACCTAATCTTCTAAGTATCGATAATGACAATTTTTTTGCTTCTATTTTTGGTTATTGGTAAAGTTGAAAGGATAAGAAGGTCCACAGTAAGTATTACTCTGGTTTTTCTAGTTTCCCAATCGGTTCGCTTGATTATTCACTCTTTACTGATTTCCACCACTAGAATTATTATTGGAGTTAAACATAGAGCGATTTTTTCAACCTGGATTATAAGAGTTAGAATATAGGTTTTTGGGTTTATTATTAATTGCATTTAAAGTTTCAAATGATGGTTGAGTGTCAATCAATTACTCTAATGAATTTTCCTCAATCCCATGAGGTGTTTGAAAAAATTTCTTTCCAAATTGGTCTAACTTCCTAGATATTGTAGCAACTTGTGAGGCAAAAATAGAAGTTGCATAATTATCATGAACACTTGCTACTTTCTCAGGATCTCTCCTATTAATTCATAACCTTTATTAAATGGTTTTGACAATAATGAACCTCTAGCGCCACATAGAGAAAAGATCAAAGGGATCCTACTAACCCATTATAAAATGTTTGAACAATTGACAAGTCAAGCAAAGCATGATGTGGACCCTTAACAATGACTTTATATATGCTTAAAATTATAAAAATTTGATACTGCTGCTAGAAGATTCAATTTCCCGACAACAGCAGCAAAAAACTTGACAATGGTTATAGATTCAATTAAGATGTATATAAAATATTCAATAATTGCAAAGTCACATTTATCAACGGAAGTATACGTATCACTGAAGTAATACAGGGCTCTAATGAAGTCCTGGATATCAATCCCACAGGGAGTAAAATTAGAGGCTACAAACAAAGATTTTAAAAGTTCAATACTTAATCACAACAATATAGTTAAAATTGGTTATCTGTAACAATTAGGCAATTGAAATAATTATGTAATTTTAATAACTATTAAATAACTAATGATACTAATGAAGAAGGCAATTGAAATAAATATGTAATTTTAATAACTCTTAAATAACTAATTATACCAATGAAGGTTCGGCAATTTAAATAAATATGTAATTTTAATAACTCTTAAATAACTAATTCTACTAATAAAGTTTCTGATGTGACATTCAATATCTAAAGAAAGCATCATTCTCCTTGTCAAGAAATTATAGTGAATGGATAAAATGAATTAGTTCAATGTCCTTCTCCTTGTCAAGAAATTAAAGTGAATGAATAAAGTGAATTAGTTCAAATTGAAAGCATCCTTCTCCTTGTCAAGAAATTAAAGTGAATGGATAAAGTGAATTAGTTCAAATTGAATTACGCCAAATAGGAGCATACCTATTCTTTACCCTTTGGTCCAGGCATAAAGAATGTTGACTAATCCTATGCTTTGTTACTGAATCTGTGGCTAGGCTAGGAGGATACCAGCTCTCACTTCAGAGCTCCCACGTTCCCCTCGCCTGAGGGCTAACAACTACACTTCAGCACCCAAACGATAGGACCGAATCGAGGATTTTAGTCTGTCACTCTAAAATCTCCAAATCTACGTCGAATAATTTTATTTTCCTATTTATTTGCACTCAACTTCCAAGGACTTTAACCTCTATCTCCAATTCTACTCCCGATAATTTTATTTCCTTATTTATTTGCACCCAACTTCCAAGGGCTTTGACCTCCATGAATCTTGGATGTAATCTTCACTTTAGTTGTAAAACTCAATATATTTTAACAAATCAATTGACCAGATAGAAAGTAAATTAAGATCGAAGTGAAAAGAACATCACAACTTCTTTAACATTCTCAAGGCTCTACCAATTCAAACCACCATTTCACAAAATCTCAAGACATGGAGAAAGATAGAGAAAACTACTAAGAACTCATGGGGAAGATACAAAGAAACTCAAAATTTATATATAAAAGCAAAGTCATACAAACTACAATAAGTAAATACCACTTATCTCTAATTCCTCCCCAAAAAAATTCCTTGAAATTCCTCTGAATCTTTTCCTTTCTTTACGGTACACATAATTCTTCTTCAAAGTGGCAAGGAGGAAGAAATCATTCACTTTCCCTCCACTCTTACAATCTCTCGAAGAATTCCACATAATCTAACCATAAATTAAACTCTCTACACTCTCTACACTCTCTTCAACTTCCTCTCCCCAACTTCAATTTTTGGCCAAAAGTTTCTTTCAAAGTTGTAGAAGATTTTTCCCAAGAGTTGCCTAAGCATCCCCTCAAAAATAGTCCACATTCAATGCACCTGTTGAGATAACCGCAGTTCTTGCCGTCGGCGGCCTTCTAGAATACCTAATTTTGAACTTTCGGGAAAAACCCTCCGTCGGCGCCGTTGGTCTCGCCGTCGGCGTCCTAGTTCAAATCCTCATATTTTTATCCTTTTCGCTCCAAATTCGCTCCTTTTTGTATTTTTTTGCTCCAATGACCATAATTCAACATACTTGCAACAAAACATCAAAAATACCCTTCTTTAAAATGCAATATCATCAATATTAGTATACAATAGGTATGAAAATCTCAACATATTTTTCTTTGGTCAAAATCCCCTAAACTTAACTATTACTTGTCCTCAAGTAATTTTAGTACTATATAAAAGTTATGATCTATTGTAGAAAAGTTTTAATTTAGAAATACTATAAGTTTGATTTAAGTAAATACCATAGTGAGATTTTCAGAAAAAATTCAAGTAATTAAATTAATGTTGTAGGTATAAGACTATCTAGGCATTAAGTTTAAGAGTTCTAGTTTTCTATTCATTTTAAGAATGACTATATGTTGTAATATCAAGTCACTTAGAATACTTAAATGATAGGAACTTCATGAGAACACTACTAGTAAAAGATAGTATTCCATAAATATAAGTTTAGGAATGTATTTAGGTTTTCTTTTTAGGTATGTCCAAGTGAAGCCAAGTTTTGATTAAACATCTCCTCGAGCTTCTCCTCACTNTAACAAATAGGCAATTGAAATAAATATGTAATTTTAATAACTCTTAAATAACTAATTTTACTAATAAAGTTTTTGATGTGACGTTCAATATATAAGAAAGCATCCTTCTCCTTGTCAAGAAATTAAAGTGAATTAGTTCAAATTGAATTATGCCAAATAGGAGCATACCTATTCTTTACCCTTTGGTCCAGGCATAAAGAACGTTGACTAATCCTATGCTTTGNTACCGGCTCTCACTTCGGAGCTCCCACGTTCCCCTCGCCTGAGGGCTAACAACTACACTTCAACACCCAAACGATAGGACCGAATCGAGGATTTTAGTCTGTCACTCTAAAATCACCAAATCTACGTCGATTAATCTTATTTTCCTATTTATTTGCACCCAACTTCCAAGGACTTTAACCTCTATCTCCAATTCTACTCCCGATAATTTTATTTCCTTATTTATTTGCACCCAACTTCCAAGGGCTTTGACCTCCATGAATCTTGGATGTAATCTTCACTTTAGTTGTAAAACTCAATATATTTTAACAAATCAATTGACCGGATAGAAGTAAAT
The DNA here is from genome assembly GCA_002079205.1 of Phalaenopsis hybrid cultivar. Classification (NCBI taxonomy): domain Eukaryota; kingdom Viridiplantae; phylum Streptophyta; class Magnoliopsida; order Asparagales; family Orchidaceae; genus Phalaenopsis; species Phalaenopsis hybrid cultivar. The sequence continues at coordinate 270,476 of JXCR01039251.1, read as the reverse complement.
TAAGATCGAAGTGAAAAGATTATCACAACTTCTTTAACATTCTCAAGGCTCTACCAATTCAAACCTTCATTTCACAAAATCTCAAGACAAGGAGAAAGATAGAGAAAACTACTAAGAACTCATGGGGAAGATACGACGAAACTCAAAATTTATATATAAAAGCAAAGTCATACAAACTACAATAAGTAAATACCACTTATCTCTAATTCCTCTCCAAAAAAATTCCTTGAAATTCCTCTGAATCTTTTCCTTTCCTTACGGTACACATAATTCTTCTTCAAAGTGGCAAGGAGGAAGAAATCATTCACTTTCCCTCCACTCTTACAATCTCTCGAAGAATTCCTCACAATCTAACCATAAATTAAACTCTCTACACTCTCTTCAACTTCCTCTCCCCACTTCAATTTTTGGCCAAAAGTTTCTTTTAAAGTTGTAGAAGATTTTTCCCAAGAGTTGCATAAGCATCCCCTCAAAAATAGACCACATTCAATGCATNGTCCTATGGCTAGACCTAGGCTACTAAAGAAGTTTTCTAGACCTCAACCAAAAGTGAGGTCAACACTCTTGTTACCACACTTNAGGCCAGAATGTCACAAACCTCTACTTATTTCACTCTTTATCGTGATCAATATATTCTTAAAAATAATTCTCTCCATATTTATAGTTTGATTATTTTGAATACAGAAATTCAGAATAGCTGTATCTCTTGTTACCACACTTTGGTGATAGGTAGGTAACAGAGTAGAGGAAATAAAATAGTGCCACACTTTAGATGTGGCATTCAACATGGATGCAANTTGGTGATAAGTAGGTAACAGAGTAGAGGAAATAAAATAGTGCCATGCTTTAGATGTGGCATTCAACATGGATGCAAAAAGTTTTACCTGTTCTCGTTGCTTTATCTTCCATGTCCCTTTCCCATCAGTGAGAAAGTTGATGACATCATTCAACAGACCTTCCATTATACCGAAGGTTTCATAATGGCAGCTGTAGGAGTCTGGGACTTCATAAATAGAGTTAATGCGAGCGGCACTAAATCCAACAGAAAATTCCCACACTCAAACAGTTCCNAGAAAGTTGATGACATCATTCAGCAGACCTTCCATTATACTGAAGGTTTCATAATGGCAGTTATAGGAGTCTGGGACTTAATAAATAGAGTTAATGCGGGCGGCACTAAATCCAACAGAAAATTCCCACACTCAAACAGTTCCGTCCTCATAATAGAACACATTGGCATAAAATTCTTTCACAATATTTGCAGCAGCCTTATTGGTGGTATAACAAAAGTTTTCTCATCTCCGTTCGGTAATAAATCGTTCAATTTCTCCTTCCGGACTCTTAAAAACTCGATCTTGTATACATTTCTTCCCTTCAAATACTGAAGTGAATCTCGACTGAGCATTCGCATTGACGAAGCAAGACTCATCAAACTCAAGTCGCCGCTTTTATTGCGGAGCCATGTCAATCTAATCAAAATTATAAAAAATTCTAAAATACGCTTCAAATACTCAAATAATGGCTTCCAAGAGTGACTCTAAGAGTTCAAAACTAAATTCCATGAATTTCTTATAAATATTTTCTCCATATTCTCAAATTTTTCAGATATTCTCAATGTGGAAGAAATTCAAGGTAAAAATCAAATATTTTTAGGTTGGAGTGAAGCTCTTACCGAGCGATGATAAAATTCGGTGTCTAAATGCTTTGAAATAGCCCCCAAATCCAAGATCTTCAAGCCCTAGATTGAAATTTTTGTTTTTTAAGAGGAAGGGGATAATGAATAGTGGTGGTTGACTGGTCAAAATCGTGGTTAAAAGTGTTTTTTTAGGATCTCGCCGTCAGCGGGGTCTTCGGCGCTGTCAGCGAGCTCAATTGAATTAATAACCTAAGTCTCGGGAAAAATTCACTGTCGGTGGTGTCAATGGCGCCGTCGGCGAGATTTTTAAAATTGGGTCAATTTCCAGATTTTTGTGATTTCTATCAATTTCAAGCCCCGACGACATCTGTTCAATCATTATAGACATGGATTTTTGCAATTTCGATCAATTTCAAGCCTCAACGACATCCGTTCAATCATTATAGACATAATTAAATGATGTACTAACACAAATAAACATTCACAACACAAAACATCACAATTATATATAAATTTTACAAGACACACATAAGTTTGATATTTTCTCAACCTTGATATATCAATTCAGCGTCGCAATCCAAGCCACAACACTCTAAACGCTGAAAACAAACATCATGTTCTGAATCTCAACTATACTGAGATCTAAAAACAAAATTTGAAAGAAAAGCAAACACAAAGTTCAAATCAAATTACACACGTAGACATACAGGTAGCAAGGTAAATTTACTACTCTTCCGATTCAATGCTTGTTTCTCCTCTGAGATCATCCATTGATTGAACATGAATGAAGAGGTTATAGAAGGGTCGGTATGGAAATTCTTCAGTAGAGTCCTCTTCTATCAATCCCATCTTTCTCATCAATCACATCAAACTTCCTTCGATATGTCCAGAGTGATCAAAATGCTCTTTCATCCTTCAGTCTAGATGATCGAAAAAATCAGAGATATTGTTAATTGCATTCNTCTAGATTTTTGAAAAAATTGGAGATATTGTTAATTGCATTCATAACATTTTGTACCTCTTTCTCCAATTTCTAGATTCTGTGCAGGATCACTAGTATCTTGTCCGGAACTAAAGGCTGAATAGGAAGTCAATTTTGAAATGATTGATCCATAATAATAGTCATATCATTCTTCATCTTCATTGGCAGGGAACCTCTCGATTGGGTCCAAAGGCTTCCAAGGTAGAAGTACCTTTTCCAATTCTCATAAGATACTTAGAAATGACTGTACAGTAAGAAGATTGTTGAAGGATGTCCAAACCCATAAGTTGGTCCATGAACGATCAGGCCCAAAACAGACTTTGCAATTATCGATCTAATATCAATCGGGAGTCTCATTTGGATACAATAATTCAGAATATCACTTTCCTTAGTAACTTTACCGATCTTCATTTTCGGTAATAGTTTTGCAGAAATGAAGAAGTGCTAGCTTTTGAAAACGAGGTTTAGAAGTGTCGCAGAAAAACTAACATACCCGTTTTCTCTCATTTCCCAGTCTTTAGTTTCATCCGTCAAATATTGCTAGATCTTATTCATCAAGTTTCTTGTCGGGACGAAGTTGGAATAATGTCAGACAGGAACATTCTCGATCATATATAACTCATTAATCTATGCAGAAGTAAAACTTATCCATCTACCTCACACATAGACGACTCCCTGGCTGATTCCATGCAAATTAGCATAAAAATCCTTCACCACACGAATAACTACGGCGGCTGTAGTGTTGCACAACACTTCCCATCTTCGTCGCACAATCATCTCTTCAATTGCTGTTAAAGGATGTTCAATCCTTGATTCATGAATCCTCTTTCCTTGATTAATCTCCTCTTTGTCAGCACTTTGTTGAAGATTCGCTGTGCTTCAGAACTAATGAACTTTCTCCGGATGAACACTCGCAATCTATGGCTTTTAGGGGAATTGGACTCCATAAGGATGAAGTTGGTGGAGTTTTAATTCATTTTTGGGAAAATACAAACTTAAGAATCAAATTTGGAAGTTTATAGGGAGTAGATCCCGCCTAAAACCCCTAAAAAATGTCCATTCAAACTTCGAAAAACATCATCCCGCTGTTCTCGCCGACGGCACCCAAGGCAAAAAATTTCACAGTTTCGCTTTCATCCGAATGCGTTCCAATTCTTTTGCTATGGATCCAACTTTTCTGATGATTCAAGGGTAAACATGAGTATTAGAGTTCAATACTACCACAAACTAACGATAATTTCAAATAAAAATATTATATTCGCAATAAAAATAAAGATAACTATGGGTTGCCTCCCATAAAGCGCTTGGTTTAACGTTGTCAGCCGACCTATTCAGATATTATTAAGGTTGACTGATTAAAATTTGGTTATTTAGCCTCAAAACACGGCTTTAATCTGTGTCCATTTACTTTAAATCAATTCCCAATCTTTTGATCTTCAATTTCAACAGCTCCGTAAGTATAAACTTGAGTCAAAGAAATGGGTCCTAACCAACAAGATTTCAATTTCACAGGGAATAACTTCTGCCTTGAATTGTAAAGTAAAACTTCTTGTCCTAATTTAAAGTTCTTCTGGTTAATCTTCTAATCATGCCATAACTTTAGTTTCTCCTTATAAATTCTGTCGTTATCATAAGATTCATTTTTTAATTCTTTCAATTCATTCAATTGTAACAATCTCTTCTCACCAACATCTCTTACATTATAATTGAATTCTTTAATCGCCCAATATGCTTTATGCTCCAATTCTACTTGTAAGAGAAGTCTTTTTAAAAATCAGCCTGTAAGGACATTCCAATAGGAGTTTTATAAGCAGTCCTGTAAGCCCATAATGCGGTATCCAGTCTAGTGGACCAAACTACTCTACTAGGGTTTACAGTCTTCTCAAGTACTTATTTAATCTCTCTATTATAAAATTCAGCTAACCCAGTGGTTTGAGGGTGATAAGAAGCAGAGATTCTATGAATAATATTAAACTTTTCTGCCAATATTTGAATGTATTTGTGTTGACCTCATTTTTGANGGCAAAATATCACTTACAATATAATTAACAATATCAGCATACCATGGTATTTTCTACTCATTAATATTATAAAGTTGTTCATCAGAGAAACTGTCTGTAATTTCATTATCGGTGTCAGATAATTCATGATTTTCTAATCTTGACTAATGATCAACAATTTGATTATCAGTTCCCTTTCTGTCAATAACCATAAGGTCAAATTCTTGCATCAAAAGTATCCATCTAATTAACCTTGGTTTGACTTCCTTCTTTTGCATCAGATATTTAATAGCAGAGTGATCAGTGTGCACAACACATTTTGTCCCAATTAAATAAGATCTAAATTTGTCTAAAGCATACATAATGACTGGTAACTCTTTTTCAGTAACAGTATAGTTAATTTGAGCAAAATTAAGAGTTTTACTAGCGTAGTATATAACTTTAAAAATCTTTTCATTCCTTTATCCAAGAACAACTCCAATAGCATAATCATTAGAATTGCACATCAGTTTGAATGGTTTCTCCCAGTTAGGTGAAACTATAATAAGGGCTGTGATTAATTTTTCTTTTAATAACTCAAAGGCATTTAAACAGTTTTGAGTAAATTCAAATTTCTTGTCCTTTCCTAAAGTTGGCATAGAGGTTTAGTAATTTTTGAAAAATCTTTAATAAAATGACTGTAAAATCCAACATGTCTAAGAAAACCCCTAACTTCTCTTACAATAGTAGGAGGTGTTAATTTAGATATAACTTGAATTTTTGCAGAGTCTGCTTCCATAACATTTTCTAAAATTTTATGCCCTAACACAATTCCTCCTGCAACCACAAATTAACATTTCTCCCAATTTAGACCTAAATTAGTTCTTTAGCATAACTCCAAAACTTTTTCAAGATTATTTAAGCATACATCAAATGATGTTTCAAATACAGAGAAATCATCGATAAATACTTTCAATCCATCATCAATTAACTTACTAAATATAGACATCATACATCTCTGAAATGTTGTAGGTGCATTACATAATCCGAAAGGCATTCTTTAAAAAGAAAAATTTCCAAAAGGACTAGTAAAGGTTGTCTTTTCTTGATCCTCAGGAGCGATAGGAATTTGATGGTAACCAGTATATCCATTTAAAAAACAAAAATATTTGTGCCTAGAAAGTCTATCTACTATTTCGTCTAAAGATGGTAAAGGGAAGTGATCTTTTCTAGTGGCAGTATTTAATTTTCTATGATCAATGCAAATATGCCACCCAATAACTTGTCTGATAGTTATTATTAATTCATTATTCTCTTTTGTTTCAACAGTCGCTCCTCCTTTCTTAGGAACACAATGAATTGGACTTACCCAAACACTATCTGAAATAGGATATATAATTTCGANAAACTTTTTCAAGATTATTTAAGCATACATCAAATGATGTTTCAAATACAGAGAAATCATCGATAAATACTTCCAATCCATCATCAATTAACTTACTAAATATAAACATCATACATCTCTGAAATGTTGTAGGTGCATTACATAATCCGAAAGGCATTCTTCAAAAAGCAAAATTTCCAAAAAGGACTAGTAAAGGTTGTCTTTTCTTGATCCTCAGGAGCGATAGGAACTTGATGGTAACCAGTATATCCATTTAAAAAACAAAAATATTTGTGCCTAGCAAGTCTATCTACTATTTGGTCTAAAGATGGTAAAGGGAAGTGATCTTTTCTAGTGGCAGTATTTAATTTTCTATAATCAATGCAAATATGCCACCCAATAACTTGTCTGATAGTTATTACTAATTCATTATTCTCTTTTGTTTCAACAGTCGCTCCTCCTTTCTTAGGAACACAATGAATTGGACTTACCCAAGCACTATCTGAAATAGGATATATAATTTTGGTATCCAACCATTTTAAAATTTCCTTCTTGACTACTTCTTTCATCATTGAGTTTAATCTCCTTTGGGGATCAACTCTTGGTTTGTATTTTTCATATAGTATAATTTTGTGCATACAGATCGAAGGACTTATTTATTCCCTTAATATTAGCTAAGGTCAAACCAAAAGCTTTCTTATATCTTTCTAATGTATCCAAAAGTCTTTTCTCTTGCAAATCATTTAACTCTGAAAATATAATAACAGGTAATGCCCAAAAACACATACTTTAAGTGGTTAGGCAATATTTTCAACTCAAGTTCAACTGGTTTAATAATTGGCGGAACTAGATTCTTATTNCTTTGGGGATCAACTCTTGGTTTGTATTTTTCATATAGTATAATTTTGTGCATACAGATCGAAGGACTTATTCCCTTAATATTAGCTAAGGTCAAAAAGCTTTCTTATATCTTTTTAATGTATCTAACAGTCTTTGCTCTTGCAGATCATTTAATTATGAAAGCTTTCTTATATCTTTTCAATGTATCTAACAGTCTTTGCTCTTGCAGATCATTTAATTCAGAAGCTTTCTTATATCTTTTCAATGTATCTAACAGTCTTTGCTCTTGCAGATCATTTAATTCCCTTTCTTATATCTTTTTAATGTATCCAAAAGTCTTTGCTCTTACAAATCATTTAACTCTGAAAATATAATAACAGGTAATGCCCAAAAACACATACTTTAAGTGCTTAGGCAATATTTTCAACTCAAGTTCAACTTGTTTTATAATTGACGGAACTAGATTCTTATTAGCATTTCCTGTAATATCCAGCATCTCAAATCTTTCCTGAACATAATCTAATTCTTCATTTTCTATTTCATCCAAAATATCTTCATCTTTTTCTTTAAAATGTTCTTTCTCTTCAAAATGTTCTTTAAAATGTTTTTTCAATAGATGCTCACTAATTTCCATGCAAAAACATTCATTATCTCTTT
>JXCR01039251.1:217684-242967 GCA_002079205.1 Phalaenopsis hybrid cultivar | reverse complement strand
AAAGACAAAGTGATTACCTGACACTATAGGCGGTCTACACCACGGGGAGCATACCTTCCCTTGACATACCAATGTTTCTACTAATTCACCCAGTCCTAAGACATTTTCGTCAAAAAAGAAAAGGGTATGGGTACCGAAGGTCGTTGCACCGATACAGTTCAGTGAGTTTGCAGGACAGGAAGTAAAACCAGTGCCTGAAATATCTGACATCGTCGCGACAATAGCCAGCGAGATGCAGGAAAAAGTAGAGGATATCCACCAAGGTCCTCCAGATCTTAAAGCAATCAAGGAATCAATAATTGAAGAGAAAGTTGAGAAACTCGGGATTGAGATTTCTGAGTTAGCTCGAGAGCACGGAGTTTTCGTCAATAGTGATAATGAAGATTTTGATTACAATGATTACCTGGACGAGGATTTCATGGATGTCCATGTGATCGAAACCAGAGCTACCAGATCTATGCTCGAGGCTCAACCTCACACCGAAGAGAATGTCGTAGATAAGCTGCGTTGGGTTATCCTTCTAAGGGATGAGCAAGTCATCCTATTGGAGAAAATAATAGAAGAGATGACTGCAGCTATGACGGCAATCACAAGCACCAAGATTGGCTTCTCCAGAGATTAATCAGCCAGAAATCATACACATCATAGATGAAAGAAGAGAGGCTACTTCAGCAGACAAAGATGAACAACCAAAGAAAGATTCTCCATCAGGTGCCATGCTAGAAAAGTAATTCAAGCAAATGGTGGAACAAGTGCAAGATGCCTTAGCCCAATCTAAGGTTGATGCATCAATTTTAAAGGGTAGACCTTACCTAGAGGAGTTCGATGTCGTACCTTTCCCCAAGGGTTTTGTGCGCCCAAACTTCAAGATATTCAATGGGACTGGAAATCCCAAACAACACATAGCACATTTTCGAGTCAGTTGTGGAAACACGAGGAATAACGAAGCTCTACTTTGCCAGCAATTCGTTAGTAGCTTTTTAGGAATTGCTTTCGACTGGTACGCTGACATGCCCAACGGGTCAGTTAAAATATTTTTTGAGTTGGAACAGTTATTTGTGAAAAGATTTGTTGGGGCGCAACATCATGTGTCTATTGAAGAGCTCATGATGGAAAAGTAAAACTCTAATGAAACTTTGGTAGACTATATTTTGAGGTGTAAAAATCTTAGCACGAAATGTGAACCTAGCTACAGGAACATCAAGCGATTTAGATTCTACTCAAGAGCATTCATGAGCCAGTAGCTTTCATGCTTAAGGGACTCACCATCAAATCCTTCAAGAAGCTACTTAGTAAAGCCAACAGTCTTCAAGAAAAAATTAAACACATGGAGCCACATGAAAAGGCTAAGGTGACCAGAGTGTTCGAGAAGAAATTAGGAGTAGTCGTGACTGGCGACAAAGGAAAGCAGTCAATAAAGATATATGCAGAAGAACATCGCCGGTTTTTGATATAGTACTCTCAGAAATAGAGCAGTCAATCCAAACAACGGCTGCCTCAGGAGGGATCACCTTGAACCGTGGGTAAAAGAATATCCCTGTTAGAGCGATAGAAAGTTGTGTATTCTTTCAAGGATAAATCCATACCTAAAATATTCAAAAGGCTGATGAAGAAACCAGAATTCAAACTACCTGATCCAAGAAACATGAAGAGATTGATAAGAAGAATGAACCAAATTATTGCCCATACCACCGGTTGCTTGGGCACACTATAGACAAGTGTTTCATCTTTAAGGACTGACTCAAGAAGAACCTCAAGGAAGAGAACATTACAATCCTAAAAGAATATTTAAAAGAACCTGAAAAAGGTTCCATAAACATGATTTCGGTCGAGCCAATCTCCCCAATTGATCTGTATGCCAGAAAAGATGGATGGAGTACAACTTGGGATGAGCTCAAGAGGGTCCTTAATCAAATATAGGATTCATCAAAACAAGCTTCTACAAATACCGAAGAAGACTGGAATGAGGTCTGGAGTAGATCATCCAAGAAAATACTTCACAAGATACAGTCTGCATCAAAACAAGCCCTTATTCAGAGTCCGCGACATACCGAGCCCGAGACGAAGGTTTCATCAGGAGATCAGCCATTGTCAAGGACAAAGAACAAGAAGAAGAAAAGTGTCACTACCAAGATTGATAGCACAGAGGGTAGGATAGGGGCTGCCTCTACTAGATTGGTTGTCTCGAATTTGGGGAAGAAAATCCTCTAACCCTTCACTTTGTATGATTATTTTTTTGTCCCTCTAGGGTCTTATGAATATAATGAATGTGATTTAGGCTACATTTTGACTATTTCTGATGATAACGTAACTGATTATGAACAATCTAACTGCGATCTCGATTCCCAAAATGATCCTCAAATCATACTCGAGTCTGATGAACTCATTGTCAAGTCCAAAGAAGACATTAATGACATCGCTTACGACAGCACTAATAACGAGGAGCCAGCTCTCAAGCATCATGGTACGCCACTTGCCATCAATTTAGATCTTTCCGACAAAGAGGAAAAAGCATTGGAAGATTCAACAGTTATATCTTAAGGAGAAGAAATCATAAAAGTTAATTTAAGGAGCGGAAACGTGTTACAACTCCAACAGATAAAGGAAAATAGATAATGGCTCGAGAAGAGATACCCTCACCTCACCTGTGAAGAACCAAATAATTAAGATAAAATTGAAGGATCATACAAAGTAGACTACAACATGCTACCTCATCTTAGGAAGTTGCCGGCCCGATTAAGCATCTATGACGCTCTGATCCTATCAAAGGAGATGAGAGAGTCTCTGGTTACAACTTTGTTTGACCCACAAATTTGCTTAGCTCAGTTCACCAGCACATCGTCAGATGAAGTTTGCTCATTGAAAGAACAACCTGGGGTAACCTTAACAGATGAAGACTTGCTGCTCGGTACCGCCGACCACAACTGTCCACTCTACATCTCCGTCAACATCGGCAGATTTGTGTTATCTAGAGTTTTGGTGGATCCTGGGGCATCTCTTAACTTGATGAGCCTACTAACATTGGCCTATTTAGATCTTGAAGCTCAAGAGCTTACGAGCGATAAAATGATGTTAAGAGGATTCAATCAAAAGGCAGAAAGAGCCCACAGATCAATTACATTACTTATGAAGGTTGGAGAACTCGTGACAACCGCTAAATTTCATATCATCAAAGTCGAGACCTCTTTTAACGCTCTACTGGGTCGACCATGGATTCATGATCACAATATAGTTCCATCATCTCAACACCAGTGCATCAAATACCGCAAAGATGGTCAAGAGAATTGCATCAAGGGAGATCTACAACCATTTTCAGTGCATGAAGTTGGTATGCATGAAGATGCTGCCTACTACGCACCTCCAAAGAAGCCTGTCTTCTCGCGCGAGATTTTGACAAATAAAAATGAAGATTCAGAAGAATCAAAAATAGGAAGCCAAACAGCTCCACTTCAACAACCTTCTACCACTCCCTTACAACGAGTTGGTGGAGGTTCTTCTAGTTCACGCACCCGAGGTCGAGGTCGGGGACGTGGACGAGGAAGGATCAATTTATTTGTTGAACGGACTAAGCCAGCCATCAACATTGGTGATGAAGATAGTTTTAAAGATGAAATAATGATGATAAAGCAGAAGAAACCTTAGTATGAGATATCCTTAGAAGATACAGAGAAGAATGAATATGAAACAATGTATGATCAGATAAACCACTCTGTGAATAATATGACCCTCACTCCGATTCTCCCTTAAAAGGTTGAGAGTTTAGAGGTCAAGGAAGTCCATAGTGTTGGTTCAAAGCCGATCAAATTTTACCGTGCTTCTACCTCTACTGAGCTTGAAAAACATGTAAATTTGGATGTTGATTCTAATGAATTAATGGAATTGCCTTTTGGTTACTTCTCGCCTTGTGTTCAAAAGTTAATTCAATAGGGACACTTACCAAAACAAATGCCAAAAGATAAATTTCAACTTTTTGAAAAACTATAGAATGCTAAAAGTCAAACTCCCGATTCAAAAGAAGGTCTCGGATTTGGTACAGTTGGACCAGTCGATGATTCTGAATTTTGCATGGTTGTTACTAGTGAGTCCGAAGAGGATTGCCTCGATGAAGAGGATGACTCTACTGTATAGAAGATGCTCTGCCAGAATTTGAGGAGGAAATTAAATCTACTATCGATGAATTGAAAGAAATTAACCTCGGGACTGAAGAACGACCCCGACCTACATTTACAAGTTCTCACCTGATGACGAAGAATCTGCAGAATTGGTCAAATTATTAGCAGAATTCAAAGATTGTTTCGTATGGAGCTACGATGAAATGTCAGGACTATCAACAGAGGTTGCAGTTTATAAACTCGGGGTGGACAAGAATATAACCCTAATAAAATAAGCTCCCAGGAGAAAGCACCTTGAAATAGAACAATAAGCCATCGCTGAAGTGACAAAGTTGATAGATGCCAACTTTGTAAAAGAGGAGCAGTATCCCATATGGTTGGCTAATATTGTACCTATTAAGAAAAAAAATGGATAGATCCGCGTTTGTGTCAACTTCAGAGATTTGAACAAGGCATGTCCAAAAGACGAGTTTCCACTACATATACCAGAGATGATGGTGGATATCGCTTCAACATATGAAATTTTCTCCTTCATGGACGGATCATCGGGATACAACCAAATTAAGATGGCTCCCAAGGATGCAGCACTAACAACCTTCAGAAGACCGATTGGAATTTTCTGCTACACAGTGATGCTCTTCGGCCTAAAGAATGCTGGAGCAACATATCAGCGTACATTGACAAAGATTTTTGACGACCTCATTCACAACCAAGTAGAATTCTATGCGGATTATTTGGTCATCAAAAGTAAACAAAAAATAGACCATTTCTATGATTTGAGGATCGTGTTTGAACGGTTACGACGATATGAACTTAAAATGAATCCCTTAAAGTGAGCCTTTGGCGTTACCTTCAGGAAATCTCTAGGATTCGTTGTCTGTCATCAGGGAATCGAGATTGACCCGGATAAGATTAAAGCTATCTTGGAAATGCCTCATCCTAAAACCTTGAAGCAACTACATTCCTTCCAAGGGAAGTTGGCATATCTGAGACGCTTTATTTCTAATCTCTCAGATAGGTGTCAGCCTTTCTTGGCATTAATTAAAAAGGAAGCCAAATTTATTTGGGAAGTGAAATGCTAGCGTGCCTTTGAGGATGTTAAACAATATTTAGTGACACCTCCAGTTTTGCAGCTCCTATCCTAGGGAAACCATTGATACTTTATACTGCGGCTTTATATGACTTTCTCGGAACCCTCTTAGCCCAAGTCAATGATGAGAGTAAAGAAAATGCACTCTACTACTTGAGTCGTAGCCTACTACCAACAGAAATAAGGTATCCATCTATTGAGAAGCATTGTCTGGCGTTAATTTTCACCGCCCAAAAGCTTAGACATTACATACTTTTCTCATAAGATTACCCTAATCTCGAAAGTTAATCCATTGCAATATCTGATGACCCGACCAACACTCTCCGGATGTTTAGTATGGTGGTCGATGATCTTGTTGCAATTTGATATAACTTTTATTCTCCTCCATGTTATCAAGTGATAGATACTTGCAGAATTTCTCGCTGCACACCCACTGCCAATTGGGTCCTCTCTCAATAACGAGTTACCAGACGAGCAAATACTACAAATGTAATTCTCCAATGTCCAATGCTGGAAGATGTACTTTGATGGTGCTTCATCAGCCAGAAAAGATAAAGGATCAGACACAGTTATGTCAGGCAAAGTAGGAATCGATTTGATCTTTATCACGCCAGACGAGGGTATGTTGAGGTTCTCATACCACCTGGCAGAGCTGTTCACCAACAATGAAGCCAAATACGAAGCTTTAATCACCAAATTGGAATTGGCAATCTTAATGGATTCAACAAACATTGTCATTTATGGTGACTCTCAACTTGTCATCCAGCAGGTCGTCGGACAATACAGAATGTTGAAACCAAGATTAGCAGAATACCATCGGTACACGATGAAGCTTCTGGAGCAGATTCCTGAGATGACTTTCTACCAGATTCCTCGGGGAGATAATGCCCATGCCGACGCTCTAGGAAAACTCTCTAAGGAAATGCCATGTCCCCTAGAGGATTCCATCAAAGTCACGGTGCAAGGAAGACGAGTCTTGTCTCAAAATGACTTCGAAACTCTACACAAGCTTGGAAAAGAAGAAACAATAAATACAATTGCAGACATCAACAAAGATTGACACAAGTCATTAATAGAATATTTGTATACTAGGAAGTTGCCATAAGATAAGTATGAGGCGCACCACATTGCAATGAGGGCTATGTCTTACGCCTTGATTGGAATTGTTCTCTATAGAAGATTGTTCGACCAGATGTGGCTACGGTGTTTTAGCAGAGCCGAAGCACAAAATATTGTTAAAGAGGTACATTCCAGATTCTGTGGCGCTCACCAGTTATAATCAAAAATGAAAATGAAGATCAAAAGACTCGGGTATTATTGGCTAGCAATGATGTCTGATTGCATGGATACAGCCAGAAGATGTCACTAATGCCAAGTGCATAGGGTGGTCTTACACCAGCCTCCGAATGTACTACACCCAACTATTGCCTTCGTGGCCATTCGAGTGTTGGGGCACAAACATAATAGGTCCGATAGACCCTCCATCTTCTAAGGGACACAGATTCACCAATGCCAAGTGCATGGGGTGGTCTTACACTAGCCTCCGAATGTGCTGCACCCAACTGTTGTCTCGTAGAGTGTTGGGGCACGGACATAATAGGTCTGATAGACCCTCCATCTTCTAAAGGACATAGGTTTATACTTGCCGCTACATTACTTTTCCAAATGGACAGGAGGCAGTACCGTTACGTGAGGTTACGACACAGCACATCCTTCAATTTTTCAAAAGCCAAATTGTCTATCATTTTGGAGTACCGCGAAGAATAATCTCTAACAATGAGATAACTTTCAAAAGTACAACGATCAACAATTTTGTCAGAAGACATGGGATAGATTTGAGATACTCTACGATTTACTGTCCCAGAGCAAATAGCTTGGTTGAAGCCTTCAAAAAAACACTGGTACAAATTTTAAAGAATACACTGGATGAAAACAAAAGAGATTGGCACAATAAACTATAAGAAGCTTTGTGGGCCTACCGAACGACTTTCAGGACTCCCACTGAGTGTACACCCTATATGCTTGTGTACGGAGCTAAGGCCATGCTACTACTAGAAATCCAGACACCATCTCTCAGAGTCGTCGTTGCCAACCAACTCACAACAGAAGAAAGTGCAAAACTCAGACTTAAAGAACTGGAGAGTCTCGAGGGAAAACGACTAGAAGCTCAACAACATTTGGAGCTCTACCAGGCGAAGATGGTACAAGCCCATGAAAAATTGGTCCGCCCAAGGACATTCAAAGTTGGTGACTTTGTGCTTGTGCACAAAAGACCTATTCTTGCACGCTGCAAAATAGGTGGAAAATTCGAGCCAACTTGGGAGGGACCATTTTTTCATTGAGAAGGTCTATACAGGAGGAGCCTACTAGTTAGTGGACTTCCAGGGAGAAAGACCCATGTCACCGATAAATGGATGATACCTGAAAACCTATTACACAACCTGATGTTGCTCAATGCTGGTTGCCTCTGCTTTCTTTGAAACTTTGAAATTTTAATTATTTAGGTTATCTTTATGGGCCAAATGTCTATGACCGAGTCCAAATTTTGTAATTAACCTCAATATAATGAAAATTTTGAAATGTCTATGACCGGGTCCAAATTTTGTAATTAACCTCATTATAATGAAAATTTTGAGAAAAAATCTTTTGAACTTCACACGTTCTTTTTTCTACTTTTGAATTTAAATATCCTGCTAAATTAAACGAAACTCACACATAAAATAAATAATCCTCTTCACCAAAATAAACTAAAATTTACTTTAATAAATACTTTGTTTTATTATTGTTCATGGCAAGCTTCGGCCCAATGATGTTTTTCCTGTCATCTGCAGAAAAATGTCAAGATAGAGGCTGATCATTGCCTTCCAGGATGGCTGGAACCTCGCACTGAATGAGGAGATGGCACCGCCAGGAGGTGTCATAGATTTCAATGTGGATTTCAACCAAGTTGATATGGACTACGAAGGTCCTCTAATGGACGTAGTCAACAATAAGTAAAAGGAGGGACTGCCCTCACTGTTGAGGGTAACCACTCAAGACAATGTGTCACGCAAAGGTAAAAACGTGATAGCAGAACTAGATACGATGGAGGGGCCCAGCTGTCTGCCCTCCATGGTAGCTACTCCAGCAAGGGACATGATAGTTGGTTATAATGAAAGATTACTGAATACTCCGCTCCGTAAGACGCATGGCAGAAATGCCAGCTGAAAGAAGCAGAGAGCCTTTCTGTGACAGGAACACAAATGCCAGAGAGACGTGAACAATTTTCTTACCCCAATTCCCGAGGGAAATATTTACGATCCAGATCTGAGAGAAACTTCTACCAGCCTACCCACTATGGATGAAGTGTCAGGATTTATGGCAGAATCAAACGTGCTCCCAGTTCTAAATATCTTATGTGAGGGTTGCCCAACATGCAACGTTGAAGTACCAGCCGGGACATCACTCACAGACGAACTTGTAGAATGCCCAGATTGCAACGTTCTGCATTTACAATACTTCAGTACATTGGAAGAATACACTTCAAGCAATAANGAACAATTTTCTTACCCCCATTCCCGAGGGACATATTTACGATCCAGATCTGAGAGAAACTTCTACCAGCCTGCCCACTATGGATGAAGTGTCAAGATTTGTGGAAAAATCAAATGTGCTCCCAGTTCTAAATATCTTATGTGAGGGTTGCCCAACATGCAACGTTGAGGTACCAGCCGGGACATCACTCACAGGAGAATTTGTAGAATGCCTAGATTGCAACGTTCTGCACTTACAATACTTTAGTACTTTGGAAGAATACACTTCAAGCAATAGCAGGTCTCAGACTTCAGACTTCGTGATAGATGAGCCATAGTACCCGCTAGGGACAGACGAATGTATACCATGGAGCCCAGGGTCATACATCTCACTAGAGGTTGAATCTCATGTTCCGGATCAACCAGGGCTAGTTTGAGTTCCTGCCAATACTAGAAGGAAGGAACGCCCGCGACAGCTGCCAACCCCTGCTATGGTAGAATACTATAAGTTAAGCAGAGTAAATAAAAGAGAACTCGAGTTTTATGAAGAAGTTCAGGGAAAGTTCGTCAATTTATTGGAAGGCCTGGAGCTGTATACCAGGGTTTTTTCTGAAAGTGATGAGAAAAGCATTTTTAACTGTATCTTCGATTTGAAGGATAGGGGCTGAGCGGGCCTTCTCATGAATAGGACATATTCCGAGGCAAAGAAATGGATGAGGGGAAAGGGAAGAATCACCATCCAATGTGACTGTTGCTACAAGTTCATGAACGATAGACAGGGGAATCCGCCTGGGATCCTTAGATACGTCCAAGTGGATCCGTTGCCACCAATGATAAAATGGATGATAAAAAAAATGGTCAAGTGGAATATTCTACCTGCTACTTGCATTCCCAACAGTTGCATAATTAACATTTATGAAGAAGGTGACCGCATTCCCCCACACATCGATCATCATGATTTTGTGAAACTTTTCTGCACGGTCTCATTCATGAATAAAAGAAATATTATATTTAGAAAAGAAATTGATGTTGTTGGCTCTGGCAAATTCGGAGGAGCTGTGGAGATTCCATTGCCAGTTGGTTCAGTTTTGGTCCTGAAGGGCAATGGTGCAGACATTGCCAAGCACTGCATTCCAGGAGTACGACACCGTAGGGTGTCTGTAACCTTCCGCAGAATGGACAACATTAAAATACCGTATGGATTCTAGTAGGACCCAGAATAGGAGGAGTTATTTCCGTATAAGCTGTGAGAAGGTTGTACCTCTAAGTACATGTGAAGGGTACTCTTATCATGGAGCATGACTTAGAAGGTCTTCTTGATCAGGAGCTCAACATACCTGGTACAAAGGGTTCACTATCTTTCTTTTAACATCATGATCTCATATTTTCAATCAACGATGTATTCATAGCATGAGTTGATTCTTAATTTATTTCGACATCGATTACATAATGTACCTTTTGAGGCATTAGCCTTATCTGATTTATGGCATCTCCTTTAGAGCAAATTAATGAAAATTTCTCTCAAATTGTGCCTTTTTGTCAGTTGCATTTTTGTGCGATCGATGACAGCCGTGGACCATGCGATGGTTTAGGATTTCGATGGACAAAGAATGAAACAACAAATCTTCAACAATAAATAAAACATAAATGATAAATAATCACAAATGAGTAAATAACAAAATAAATTTCTTTTGAAAATCAACCAATTAAAATTAAAACTTTAAAAATATATTTTGAAAAATTAAATGTGATAAAAAAACAAGAAAATAAAACAAAATTTTTTAGTGGATTCTTTTATTTTCAGAATTTCCTACTCTTTGTGCGCGCAACACAACCATCGTTATCTACACTAACTCTCTACACATCCCCGCAAAATTTCAGATTCTACACAAAAACTCACAAAGCTTTACAAATCTCCTTCAATAGGATCAACCTTTTTCACATGATAGATTTCTGTAAATTCAACACTACAAACTCTCTTTTGAGAATTGAACTACATTTCAATAATCATTTTTGAATCAATCCTTTATTTATGATTCATTACATTCGAGGTCGGTCCTTACATTCTGACACTCTCTATTGAGAATTGATGTACATTTCAATTCTCATTTTCATATTTATGATTCATTACATTCAAGGTCAGTCCTTATATTTCGACACCCTCTTTTGAGAATTGACCTACATTTCAATTCTCATTTTCANAATGTATACCATGGAGCCCAGGGTCATACATCTCACTAGAGGTTGAATCTCATGTTCCGGATCAACCAGGGCCAGTTTGAGTTCCTGCCAATACTAGAAGGAAGGAACGCCCGCGACAGCTGCCAACCCTTGGTATGGTAGAATACTATAAGTTAAGCAGAGTAAATAAAAGAGAATTTGAGTTTTATGAAGAAGTTCAGGGAAAGTTCGTCAATATATTGGAAGGCCTGGAGCTGTATACCAAGGTTTTTTCTAAAAGTGATGAGAAAAGCATTTTGAACTGTATCTTCGATTTGAAGGATAGGGGCCGAGCGGGCCTTCTCATGAAAAGGACATATTCCGAGGCAAAGAAATGGATCAGGGGAAAGGGAAGAATCACCATCCAATGTGACTGTTGCTACAAGTTCATGAACGATAGACAGGGGAATCCGCCTGGGATCCTTAGATACATCCAAGAGGATCCATTGCCACCAATGATAAAATGGATGATCAAAAGAATGGTCAAGTGGAATATTCTACTTGCTACTTGCATTCCCAACAGTTGCATAATTAACATTTATGAAGAAGGTGACCGCATTCCCCTACACATCGATCATCATGATTTTGTCAAACTTTTCTGCACGGTCTCATTCATGAGTAAAAGAAATATTATATTTAGAAAAGAAATTGATGTTGTCGGCTCTGGCGAATTCGGAGGAGCTGTGGAGATTCCATTGCCAGTTGGTTCAGTTTTTGTCCTGAAGGGCAGTGGTGCAGACATTGCCAAGCGCTGCATTCCAAGAGTACGACACCGTAGGGCCTTCCGCAGAATGGACAACATTAAAATATCGTATGGATTCTAGTAGGACCCAGAATAGGAGGAGTTATTTCCGTATAAGCTGTGAGAAGGTTGTACCTCTAAGTACATGTGAAGGGTACTCTTATCATGGAGCATGACTTAGAAGGTCTTCTTGATCAGGAGCTCAACATACCTGGTACAAAGGGTTCACTATCTTTCTTTTAACATCATGATCTGATATGTTCAATCTACGATGTATTCATAGCATGAGTTGATTCTTAATTTATTTCAACATCGATTACATAATGTACCTTTTGAGGCATTAGCCTTATCTGATTTATGGCATCTCCTTTAGAGCAAATTAATGAAAATTTCTCTCAAATTGTGCCTTTTTGTCAGTTACATTTTTGTGCGATGGATGACAGACGTGGACCATGCGATGGTTTAGGATTTCGATGAACAAAGAATGAAACAACAAATCTTCAACAATAAATAAAACATAAATGATAAATAATCACAAATGAGTAAATAACAAAATAAATTTCTTTTGAAAATCAACCAATTAAAATTAAAACTTTAAAAACATATTTTGAAAAATTAAATGTGATAAAAAAAACAAGAAAATAAAACAAAATTATTGAGTGGATTATTTTATTTTCGGAATTTCCTACTCTTTGTGCGCGCAACACAACCATCGTTATCTACACTAACTCTCTACACATCCCCGCAAAATTTCAGATTCGACACAAAAACTCACAAAGCTTTACAGATCTCCTTCAATAGGATCAACCTTTTTCACATGATAGATTTCTGTAAATTCAACACTACAAACTCTCTTTTGAGAATTGAACTACATTTCAATAATCATTTTCGAATCAATCCTTTATTTATGATTCATTACATTCAAGGTTAGTCCTTACATTCTGACACACTCTTTTGAGAATTGATGTACATTTCAATTCTCATTTTCATATTTCTGATTCATTACATTCAAGGTCGGTCCTTACATTTCGACACCCTCTTTTGAGAATTGACCTACATTTCAATTCTCATTTTCGNAATGAGGAGATGGCACCGCAAGGAGGTGTCATAGATTTCAATGTGGATTTCAACCAAGTTGATATGGACTACAAAGGTCCTCTAATGGATGTAGTCAATAATGAATAAAAGGAGGGACTGCCCTCACTGTTGAGGGTAACCACTCAAGACAATGTGTCACGCAAAGGTAAAAATGTGATAGCAGAACTAGATATGATGGAGGGGCCCAGCTGTCTGCCCTCCATGGTAGCTACTCCAGCAAGGGACCTGATAGTCGGTTATAATGAACGATTACTGAATACTCCGCTCCGTAAGACGCAGCGCAGAAATGCCAGCTGAAAGAAGCAGAGAGCCTTTCTGCGACAGGAACACAAACGCCAGAGAGACGTGAACAANTTGAAAACCATGTAAATTTGGATGTTGATTTTAATGAATTAATGGAATTGCCTTTTGGTTACTTCTCGCCTTCTGTTCAAAAGTTAATTCAATAGGGACACTTAACAAAACAAATGCCAAAAGATAAATTTCAACTTTTTGAAAAACTATAGAATGCTAAAAGTCAAACTCCCGATTCAAAAGAAGGTCTCAGATTTGGTACAGTTGGACCAGTCGATGATTCTGAATTTTGCATGGTTGTTACTAGTGAGTCTGAAGAGGATTGCCTCGATGAAGAGGATGACTCTACTGTTCAACAAATAGAAGATGCTCTGCCAGAATTTGAGGAGGAAATTAAATCTACTATCGATGAATTGAAAAAAATTATCCTCAGGACTGAAGAACGACCCCGACCTACATTTACAAGTTCTCACCTGATGACGAAGAATCTGCCGAATTGGTCAAATTATTAGCAGAATTCAAAGATTGTTTCATATGGAGCTACGATGAAATGTCAGGACTATCAACAGAGGTTGCAGTTTATAAACTCGGGGTGGACAAGAATATAACCCTAATAAAATAAGCTCCCAGGAGAATGCGCCTTGAAATAGAACAACAAGCCATCGCCGAAGTGACAAAGTTGATAGATGCCAACTTTGTAAAAGTGGAGCAGTATCCCATATGGTTGGCTAATATTGTACCTGTTAAGAAGAAAAATGGATAGATCCGCGTTTGTGTCAACTTCAGAGATTTGAATAAGGCATGTTCAAAAGACGAGTTTCCACTACATATACCAGAGATGATGGTGGATATCGCTTGAACATATGAAATTTTCTCCTTCATGGATGGATCATCGGGATACAACCAAATTAAGATGGCTCCTGAGGATGCAGCACTAACAACCTTCAGAACACCGATTGGAATTTTCTGCTACACAGTGATGCTCTTCGGCCTAAAGAATGCTGGAGCAACATATCAGCGTACATTGACAAAGATTTTTGATGACCTCATTCACAACCAAGTAGAATTATATGTGGATTATTTGGTCATCAAAAGTAAACAAAAAATAGATCATTTCTATGATTTGAGGATCGTGTTTGAACGGTTACGATGATATGACCTTAAAATGAATCCCTTAAAGTGAGCCTTTGGCGTTACCTTCAGGAAATTTCTAGGATTCGTTGTCTGTCATCAGGGAATCGAGATTGACTCGGATAAGATTAAAGCTATCTTGGAAATGCCTCATCCTAAAACCTTGAAACAACTACATTCCTTCCAAGGGAAGTTGGCATATCTGAGACGCTTTATTTCTAATCTCTCAGATAGGTGTCAGCCTTTCTCGGGATTAATTAAAAAGGAAGCCAAATTAATTTGGGAAGTGAAATGCTAGCGTGCCTTTGAGGATGTTAAACAATATTTAATGACACCTCCTGTTTTGCAGCTCCTATCCTAGGGAAACCATTGATACTTTATACCGCGACTTTAGATGACTTTCTCGGAACCTTCTTAGCCCAAGTCAATGATGAGGGTAAAGAAAATGCACTCTACTAATTGAGTCGTCGCCTACTACCGACAGAAATAAGGTATCCATCTATTGAGAAGCATTGTCTGGCGTTAATTTTCATCGCCCAAAAGCTTAGACATTATATACTTTCTCATAAGATTACCCTAATCTCGAAAGTTAATCCATTGCAATAACTGATGACCCGACCAACACTCTCCGGATGTTTAGCATGGTGGTCGATGATCTTGTTGCAATTTGATATAACTTTTATTCCCCTCCATGCTATCAAGTGATAGATACTAGCAGAATTTCTCGCTGCACACCCACTGCCAATTGGGTCCTCTCTCAATAACGAGTTACCAGACGAGCAAATACTACAAATGTAATTCTCCAATGTCCAATGCTGGGAGATGTACTTTGATGGTGCTTCATCAGCCAGAAAAGATAAAGGATCAGACACAGTTATGTCTGGCAAAGTATGAATTGATTTGATCTCTATCACGCCAGACGAGGGTATGTTGAGGTTCTCATACCACCTGGCAGAGCTGTGCACCAACAATGAAGCCGAATACAAAGCTTTAATCACCAGATTGGAATTGGCAATCTCAATGGATTCAACAAACATTGCCATTTATGGTGACTCTCAACTTGTCATCCAGCAGGCCGCCGGACAATACAGAATGTTGAAACCAAGATTAGCAGAATACCATCGGTACACGATGAAGCTCCTGGAGTAGATTCCTGAGATGACTTTCTACCAGATTCCTCGGGGAGATAATGCCCATGCCGACGCTTTAGCAAAACTCTCTAAGGAAATGCCATGTCCCATGGAGGATTCCATCAAGGTCACGGTGCAAGGAAGATGAGTTTTGTCTCGAAATGACTTCAAAACTCTACACAAGCTTGGAAAAGAAGAAACAATAAATACAATTGCAGACATCAACAAAGATTGGCACAAGTCATTAATAGAATATTTGTATACTAGGAAGCTGCCATAAGATAAGTATGAGGCGCACCACATCGCAATGAGGGCTATGTCTTACGCCTTGATTGGAATTGTTCTCTATAGAAGATCGTTCGACCAGATGTGGCTATGGTGTTTTAGCAGAGCCGAAGCACAAAATATTGTTAAAGAGGTACATTCTGGATTCTGTGGAGCTCACCAGTTATAATAAAAAATGAAAATGAAGATCAAAAGACTCGGGTATTATTGGCCAGCAATGATGTCCGATTACATGGATACAGCCAGAAGATGTCACCAATGTCAAGTGCATAGGGTGGTCTTACACCAGCCTCCGAATGTACTACACCCAACTGTTGTTTCGTGGCCATTCGAGTGTTGGGGCACAAACATAATAGGTCCGATAGACCCTCCATCTTCTAAGGGACACAGATTCACCAATGCCAAGTGCATGGGGTGGTCTTACACTAGCCTCCGAATGTGCTGCACCCAACTGTTGTCTCGTAAGTGTTGGGCACAGACATAATAGGTCTGATAGACCCTCCATCTTCTAAAGGACATAGGTTTATACTTGCCGCTACATTACTTTTCCAAATGGACAGGAGGCAGTACCGTTACGTGAGGTTACGACACAGCACATCCTTCAATTTTTCAAAAGCCAAATTGTCTACCATTTTGGAGTACCGCAAAGAATAATCTCTAACAATGGGATAACTTTCAAAAGTACAACGATCAACAATTTTGTCAGAAGACATGGGATAGATTTGAGATACTCTACGATTTACTGTCCCAGAGCAAATGGCTTGATTGAAGCCTTCAAAAAAATACTGGTACAAATTTTAAAGAATACACTGGATGAAAACAAAAGAGATTGGCATAATAAACTATAAGAAGCTTTGTGGGCTTACCGAACGACTTTCAGGACTCCCACTGAGTGTACACCCTATATGCTTGTGTACGTAGCTAAGGCCATGCTACTGCTAAAAATCCAGGCACCATCTCTCAGAGTCGTCGTTGCCAACCAACTCACAACGGAAGAAAGTGCAAAACTCAGACTTAAACAACTGGAGAGTCTCGAGAGAAAACAACTAGAAGCTCAACAACATTTGGAGCTCTACCAGGCGAAGATGGTACAAGCCCATAAAAAATTGGTCCGCCCAATGAGATTCAAAGTTGGTGACTTTGTGCTTGTGCACAAAAGACCTATTCTTGCATGCTGCAAAATAGGTGGAAAATTCGAGCCAACTTGGGAGGGACCATTTTTTATTGAGAAGGTCTATACAGGAGGAGCCTACTAGTTAGTGGACTTCCAGGGAGAAAGACCCATGTTACCGATAAATGGATGATACCTGAAAACCTATTACACAACCTGATGTTGCTCAATGTTGGTTGCCTCTGCTTTCTTTGAAACTTTGAAACTTTGATTATTTAAGGGTTATCTATGTGGCCAAATGTCTATGACCGGGTCTAAATTTTGTAATTAACTTCATTATAATGAAAATTTTGAGAAAAAATTTTTTGAACTTCACACGTTCTTTTTTCTACTTTTGAATTTAAATATNTGTGAAATAAATTTCAAGTCCATTTGATGCATAAAATATTTTTTAATTAATTAAAACTATTTGGGATCACTTTATTCTCCGTGCATATTGATACATCACCTTGGCCTAAACTTTTGNTGTGAAATAAATTTCAAGTCCATTTGATGCATAAAATATTTTTTAATTAATTAAAACTATTTGGGATCACTTGATTCTCCATGCATATTGATACATCACCTTGGCCTAAAATTTTTGCATGTTGTAGCCTCTGTTGAGGGAAGCATCCTCTGATTTTTCCAAAGTCAAAGGAGGTTCCTATAGAGAGATCCATATTTTTCAGGTGCTTGCACATTATTTCCTTAAAATAATCATGGAAACTGNCTTTTGGCATGTTGTAGCCTCTGTTGAGGGAAGCATCCTCTGATTTTTCCAAAGTCAAAGGAGGTTCCTATACAGAGATCCATATTTTTCAGGTGCTTGCACATTATTTCCTTAAAGTAATCATGGAAACTAGCATATTGATAAGAAAATTCTAAGAAAATTTTGAAAGGTCCACCATGACCAGAGAAGCTATTGGAAATAATTTCATGGGTCAAGTCATTTAAAATGCACTTAAATTTCACAAACACTAAATCACTAAAATAATTAATTTTAGAAAAATATAAACATTTAAATGACTTAATTTTTTTATCTCCACTATGGTTAATGATCCAGATAACTCACTATAAAAATTTGAAAATATTTTGAGTTCATTTTATAAAGTTGATTTTTAAAGATAAATACGACTTTTGACACTTAAAAATGATTTTTTAAAAATCAAAATATAACTCCAAAAATTATTAAACTTAGTTTTTTGAGTTCTCTGTGATCAGANATTAATTTTAGAAAAATATAAACATTTAAATGACTTAATTTTTTTATCTCCACTATGGTTAATGATCCAGATCACTCACTATAAAAATTTGAAAATATTTTGAGTTTATTTGATAAAGTTGATTTTTAAAGATAAATACGACTTTTGACACTTAAAAATGATTTTTTAAAAATAAAAATATAACTCAAAAAATTATTAAACTTAGTTTTTTGAGTTCTCTGTGATCAGGAATATTTTATAAAATAAAATAATATTTAGAATAAAAAATTCATAAAATTTTTGACACTTTTGATTTTTAGCCTATTCTAAATATTTNATAATATTTAGAATAAAAAATTCATAAAATTTTTGACACTTTTGATTTTTAGCCTATTCTAAATATTTAAAAATTCATAAAAAACACAAAAATAACAAAATTCATGGAAATGTTTGAAATTGCTAAGTAAAAATTCATAAAAATCACAAAAATAATAAAACTCATGAAAATGTTCTAAATTGCTTCCCGAATAATTAGAATATTTTTCCTAAATAAAGATATTGAATTTTAAAGCTTAAAAATAACTTTTAAAAGGCTAAAAATAAGTTTTAAAGATATTGAATTTCAAAGCTTAAAAATAATTTTTAAAGGCTAAAAATGAGTTTTCACTAATATAATTTCAATAAATCAAAGAAAAAAACAAAAAAATAAGAAATTTGCTTCTCTTGGTTCTCTAACCTTAGAGAGATTTTTCAAAGACACAAAACTTAAATTCCATCATTTAAAATATTTTATTTTTATTAAATAACCCATAATTTAAAATAATTTTGATAAATCACAAAGAATTCAAAAAATCATGAAATTTGGTCCAAAGGCTTCTCTGGTCTAGGTCTACCTCCAATAAAAATTTCGAAGGATTAGAATTGACCTTGATCAAGTTAGAAATTTTCCTTGAAAAATCCTATTTTTGCATAAAAATAATTATATAAGATAAATTAAATTCTGAAAAATCACATTTTCTCCTTTGATGTCTTAATTGTCCCATGAATGAGCTAGGGTAAAAATTTCAAAGTCATTTGAGTTGAATTTGATGAATTATGAGGTGTTAGAGCCTTAGAAATAAATGTGTAATTTTGGAAATTTAGCCTTAGTTAATNCTTAAATTCCATCATTTAAAATATTTTATTTTTATTAAATAACCCAGAACTTAAAATAATTTTGATAAATCATAGAGAATTCAAAAAATCATGAAATTTGGTCCAAAGGCTTCTCTGGTCTAGGTTCATGAAATTTGGTCCAAAACATATAAAGATTCATCAGACTTCTATGTAGTGAAGTATAACATAAATGCAAACAAACTTACTAACAAACATATATCACTACAACATAGAAAAAAATAGCTGATAGTAAATTGAAAATTTTAAACATGCAGCTTTTAAAGGTAAAAAGTTAACTAGACTTTAAACCTTTCTAAGATCCGGAATTAAGTTCAACACAGACTAACTAAATGCATTAAACAACACAATTATCAAAATTACTACCAATAAACATAATAACTACTCACAAAACACAAATACATCATAGTAGGTGCACAAAACAAAACATAGTAGTCCCAACAATAACAATTAAAAGTAAAACACAAAGTACAAAACAAATGCAGTAATGACAGTTCATAACAACACATACACTTAAAAAATCAAACAAAACTAAAGATCCAAACTAATCATTGTTCTCCTCTTCATCAATATTTTCACTATGTCAAATAGCTGCAGGCTCATATGGTGGGTATCTTAGATACTGAGGAAATACAACATCCTGGTTACCTCTCATAAGGTTTTCCATAGCTAAGTTAAATTCACTATAATACTCACTACATCTCTTAAAATACCCGCCCATATGCTTAGCAAAATGTTCTATGTTTGATACCTTATCCACAGTATGGTTAACATTGTCCAAAATCCTCTGTAACAACTGTGAATGAGAATCAGATCCAGAAGTCTAACCTCGTGATGTAGAAGCATGTGAAGTAAAAGCTCGTGACGTAGAAGCAGCAGAACTACTAAAGAATCCTCCTCTCCAACCAAAAAATAGAATGATGTGAATAAGACTACACATTCACACTAGTAATGGGTTTCAGTGCCTGTAAGATCTCCTCCCAGCTGTTAAATCCAAATCCAGCCTACTCATATAAATAAAAGATTAATGATGTAAATCACAAACCTACAGTAGTAGCAGCAACGTTTGAACTAGTAATAACTTCATGAATCAAATCTCCAATATCAATAGGCTTTAACTACTGAATGCAATAGTTCAAGGTTGCTCGATCTCGAGTCACTTCACTCAAATGATTTGTAGGTAACATACGAGCATAAATAAAATAATAACCTGCCTTTACAATGACATCCAACTTTGAAGCNTCAGTCCTTACATTCCAACTCTCTCTCTCTTTTTGAATTGATATCTAAATTTTAATACCCACCTCGGGGTCAGCGCTTACATACTGGTTCCCATCCTCTAGAACATTCTAAAATTTTATAACTCAAAGTCCACTCTCTAATCCCCAGCGAGAGTCCCTACTTCTTGACTTGATCAAACAATCACCTGCTAATTCCCTAGTAGAAACAAATCACACACACAACTCTATGCATACTTCTGGGTCTTTTGACTTAGGAGTTTTATTGATTTTTGTTGATCTCCTCAGTCAACGCCAATACGCGCGGTGTGCTTGCCCAGCCCCAGCACACCCCACCTATTTGGGGTCCATTTTTTTACCACATTTTTGGTTGAGGTCTAGTTTTTTCATCTTTAGTAGCCTCTATTGGGGGTCCATTTGTTGACCTCACTTTTGGTTGAGGTTTATTTTTTCCTCTTTAGTAGCCTAATGGGGGTCCATTTGTTGACCTCACTTTTGGTTGAGGTTTAGTTCTTCCTTTTTAGTAGCCTAAGGCTAGCCATAGGATTTTCCTATTGACTATTCTTAGAAAACTAGAAAAGGCACCCTCACCACTATAAATTCCAAACTCTTCTCTACTCAACTTGAAGTTTCACATGTTGGTCTCAACCTCTAAATACTTATTAAGTGGGGTAACTATGGGGGAAACTCAAGATGAGTCACCCTTAGGACTGTTGGACCTTAAGGTTGACCCTGGGTGTTGGTCTGGAGCTGAGGCACTCACTATACTTATCTGCACCCACAATCACTTACAACCCTGAACTCAAATTTCTAGCCTAGGTCCCTTGATGTTTTGGGAAACTCATGTAGATGGTCTCCAAACCTACTAGCCCTATGGCTATGGTTTAGCTAAGACCACTACATAAGGACCCAAAATGGGGTTTCCATTGGTCCATGGCTTATTGATGGTAGTTGGCACTTCAACTCTACCAAGATACCCAACCTACCATTTTGCCCCTGAGCACTCCAAATTACCTAAACACCCTCAAAAACCTAAGCTTTGCCAAAATCCCAAGTTTACCCAAAATACCCAAATTTGATCAAAATTCATTTCAAACCTTTTGAAAACCTCCAAATTCTCCAAAATTACCCAAAATCTCCAAAGATTGCAAAATTACCAAAATACCCCTACATAGCCCAAAATCCCAAAAATTCCACAAATTCCCAAAAAATCTCAATAAATCCCAAGTATTCTGANATTCTCCAAAATTACCCAAAATCTCCAAAGATTGCAAAATTACCAAAATACCCCTACATAGCCCAAAATCCCTAAAATTCCACAAATTCCCAAAAAATCTCAATAAATCCCAAGTATTCTGTNACACCTGAAAATGAGCTTGGTCAAATTCATACCTAAGTCTTACACCACAGAAGGAGGCTTAACCCCTAGCCTCCTTGGACCCCAACAAACATGTCGAGCACCTCTGCTTAAAGCCTCCCTTCTCAGAGTAAAGGTATAAAACTTCTCCTCCTCTCAAGCCTATTTTGATTCTCCATTTACTTGGGCTTGATTTCATGACACATTAACCATATGGATGTGTTAGTCTCATTAAGACAAGCATTTTTAAAAAAAATTCACTTAATTTTGTTGAGAAATGAGATAGATTATAAGCCTTGAAGGTGGACGGCTCTCGGCCTAAGCCATTGGGGACGATGACCACGCACCATCCGACTGCGCGTGTATCAAATGGATGGCTAAGATGAAGTTGGACAACGCTTCGTTGCATAAACAGCGGGACGCGTGGCTGCTAGCATGGATGGCGACGTCAAATAGGAGCGCACCGCGTGGATTTACAGAGCTGNTGACCATATGACCTAGTCTCATCAAATTGAACCCATAGCCCAGTCAGTTGACCCCAATTAATATTGTAAAATGGTTATAACATTCCTACACATCAAAATCAACCATTAATTGGCCTTGTTGAAGCCTTAAATCCATTTGATTTTAGCCTAAATCCAAAAATTCTCAAATTTAGCCCCAAATTGGCTAAGTCCCTAAATTTCACCCAATTGATATCCTTAACCTCCAAGNTGACCATATGACCTAGTCTCATCAAATTGAACCCATAGCCCAGTCAGTTGACCCCAATTAATATTGTAAAATCTTTATAACATTCATACACATCAAAATCAACCATTAATTGGCCACGTTGAAGCCTTAAATCCATTTGAATTTAGCCTAAATCCAAAAATTCTCAAATTTAGCCCCAAATTGGCTAAGTCCCTAAATTTCACCCAATTGATATCCTTAACCTCCAAATTGGCATCAAATTCATGTTGAATACACTTCATGAGGTCCCTATTGACCATTTACAACAATCAATTTGGACTTAGCCCAATGCTAACCAAAGCTAGACATAAGCCTAGCCCAACATGACCAAATTGATTAAAGTTTAAAATTCCCTCAAATTGATCCTTCAATTGAGCTCAAAACCACTTTCATCCTTCACCAAAGTTGTTCCTTATGATAATATAAACCAAATGCAGCAAATAATTGGGCTAATTGACATGGCTAACCTAGACCAAACCCAATACTTGGTCATTTGCACCCATTTGGATCCATGCACTAAATGTGACCTAACCACCCTAAAGTCACAAAATTAACACCACCCCAGCCATTAGTTGGACTTAGTGACCAATCCAAACACTATGAAACCACCTAAATCATGTCATGGACCAAAGGTCCTCCAAATGAAGGGATATTATTTCCAAAAATACATGTGCTTAAGATATCCTTACTAAAATTAGGTATTATTGCACTAAATTTTTGTGACATATTCCCCTGGGTTCCCTAAGTTCCTGTACACCTCCCCCTGGCCGACCGGCCAGCCTAGTGGCCGGAAAAGCTCAAAACTAAGGGCCACCCCCATGACACCTCACCCAAATCAAACCTAGAGACCAGCTCATCCAAATAAAATTGAAGAGCTCCTCTGCCCTCCACCTAAGCACCACAATGCACCCAAACTTGGGCCCTGAGAGCCACCCCATGGCCATTTTTATAAAAAATCACCTCCAAGGCCCTGGAAGGTGTGCTAAAATTTTCTCAGAGAGAGCATCCCAAATCATTCACAGAGCTTCATTGAGACCTCCACAGCCCATTCCAATCACTCCATTGTCTTGATTCCCCCTGTATAACTCTAATTTTGAGCTTAAAAATTAGGGTAGAAATAGGACATCTCAAAAAACTCCACCAAACTTTAATTGCTTATGCCCAANTGCACTAAATTTTTGTGACATATTCCCCTGGGTTCCCTAAGTTCCTGTACACCTCCCCCTGGCCGACCGGCCAGCCTAGTGGCCGGAAAAGCTCAAAACTAAGGGCCACCCCCATGACACCTCACCCAAATCAAACCTAGAGACCAGCTCATCCAAATAAAATTGAAGAGCTCCTCTGCCCTCCACCTAAGCACCACAATGCACCCAAACTTGGGCCCTGAGAGCCACCCCATGGCCATTTTTATAAAAAATCACCTCCAAGGCCCTGGAAGGTGTGCTAAAATTTTCTCAGAGAGAGCATCCCAAATCATTCACAGAGCTTCATTGAGACCTCCACAGCCCATTCCAATCACTCCATTGTCTTGATTCCCCCTGTATAACTCTAATTTTGAGCTTAAAAATTAGGGTAGAAATAGGACATCTCAAAAAACTCCACCAAACTTTAATTGCTTATGCCCAAACCTTCACAACAGCAAGAGAAGACAAAGCCCCATCAAATTACCCTCTAAAATAGCCTCCACCATAGCTCTAGACCAACACCTGAAAATGAGCTTGGTCAAATTCATACCTAAGTCTTACAGCACAGAAGGAGGCTTAACCCCTAGCCTCCTTGGACCCCAACAAACATGTCGAGCACCTCTGCTTAAAGCCTCCCTTCTCAGAGTAAAGGTATAAAACTTCTCCTCCTCTCGAGCCTATTTTGATTCT
Source organism: Phalaenopsis hybrid cultivar (assembly GCA_002079205.1). Classification (NCBI taxonomy): domain Eukaryota; kingdom Viridiplantae; phylum Streptophyta; class Magnoliopsida; order Asparagales; family Orchidaceae; genus Phalaenopsis; species Phalaenopsis hybrid cultivar. The sequence continues at coordinate 218,627 of JXCR01039251.1, read as the reverse complement.
TCATTTACTTGGGCTTGATTTCATGACACATTAACCATATGGATGTGTTAGTCTCATTAAGACAAGCATTTTTAAAAAAAATTCACTTAATTTTGGTGAGAAATGAGATAGATTATAAGCCTTGAAGGTGGACGGCTCTCGGCCTAAGCCATTGGGGAAGATGACCACGCACCGTCCGACCGCGCGTGTATCAAATGGATGGCTAAGATGAAGTTGGACAACGCTTCATTGCATAAACAACGGGACGCGTGGCTGCTAGCATGGATGGCAGCGTCAAATAGGAGCGCACCGCTTGGATTTTCAGAGCTGCCTAGGATCTACATGGCGCCGCGTGGATAAGTAGAAAAATAGGGCTTTTTCTATTTATTTAAACTCCCTAAGCTTCAAAAATCCATAACTTTGTGTAGAAAAATCACAAAAATAAAATAAAAATACCCACTTGCTCAGTGAATAGAGGAGAATAATGTGAAATAAATTTCAAGTCCATTTGATGCATAAAATATTTTTTAATTAATTAAAACTATTTGGGATCACTTTATTCTCCGTGCATATTGATACATCACCTTGGCCTAAACTTTTGGCATGTTGTAGCCTCTGTTGAGGGAAGCATCCTCTGATTTTTCCAAAGTCAAAGGAGGTTCCTATACAGAGATCCATATTTTTCAGGTGCTTGCACATTATTTCCTTAAAGTAATCATGGAAACTAGCATATTGATAAGAAAATTCTAAGAAAATTTTGAAAGGTCCACCATGACCAGAGAAGCTATTGGAAATAATTTCATGGGTCAAGTCATTTAAAATGCACTTAAATTTCACAAACACTAAATCACTAAAATAATTAATTTTAGAAAAATATAAACATTTAAATGACTTAATTTTTTTATCTCCACTATGGTTAATGATCCAGATCACTCACTATAAAAATTTGAAAATATTTTGAGTT
>JXCR01039251.1:192545-216869 GCA_002079205.1 Phalaenopsis hybrid cultivar | reverse complement strand
TTTTAAGTTTCAGGTGGTGGAACGAGAAGACTCGCCAGGTACGCTTTTACAGTTTATATTACCGTCTTTCTTGTGCCTTTTCCTTACATGCTTCTCTTTATGCTTACGTTGCTTCTTTTCTATAATTGCATTTACCTACATGTATGAAAACAACATAAACTTGCATGTTAAACAAAACCAAAGCCCAAAACCAAAAGTAAAATAAACCATGATAAACCCACCGCCACAACATTCAAAATATAAAACAACTCAAAATTTAATCACAAACATCACACAAAAATAAACTTCAACTAAATTAAGATGTCTCTATCGGATGATCGGGAATTCCTCGGAGGAGGTAACCTATGGCTTCAACTAAATTAAGATGTCTCTATCAGATGATCGGGAATCCCTCGGAGGAGGTAACCTACAGTTGCAACTAAATTAAGATGTCTCTATCAGATGATCGGGAATCCCTCGGAGGAGGTAACCTACTGTTTCTAACGAGGCTTCCCACGATCTAAATAAAATTATGGAACTCTTTAAGTTGAGTTTAGTATGTTCATTTGGACTAAGTGAATCCAATAGAAAATAGTGGTGCTGGAATGAGGGAACCGTAGGATTCTAACCGGTGTTGCTCTAACCAACTTTAATATGCCCCTCTAAAATTTAAAAAACTTCAACCATAGGGCCACTTGATTTGATATCACAACTTCACACACTAGAAAACTCAAACTCGTCGCGGTGAGAAACTTAGAGCTAGCATGGTGGGTAGCACGACCATCTTCAACAGCAAAATCTGTCTTCCCCAGTTAAACCAATCTTCCTTTCTTAGACTTATAAAAATGAGTATAAACACACTATATATTTAGGTGTATCAATATCCCCCAAACTTATGATGTTACTTGTCCTCAAGTGACCATTCAATCTTTAGAAACCAACATAAGTAGATGATGTATATGAGTTTTTTTAGGAGTTACCAAAATTTTAATGTTGAAATATAGTAGTCCAACTTAGAAAAAATATTAGTAAATGAGACCAACTTAGAGTTTAGAAAATTTTAATGTTAAGAAATATGAAAATATGAGTTTTTATCTAATTCACAAATATTGTAGATTTTCCAAATATAGAGTTTAGGTATTTTATTTTTTGAAATTAAAAATTTTTATCAAGCATAATTTTACTCATTATATTATATCCTCAACCTTAAGAGTTTCTCAAGTCTTATGCTTTAAAAAGATCAGACGTGGAACCATTTTTTCATTATGCACTAATCCTCAAGCTTCTCCTCCATTTTTCAATTTATTTTTCTTTTTGTTTTTCTTTTTCTTTTTTGGTTTCTTTTTGTTTTTTTTTCTCTTTCAGGAAAGGATTACTGTATCTGTATAGGTCTTTAATGGTTTTGATATCCACTCTTGTTTTCTTAAAGCAAAGAGTTGATATTTTTCTTTCACTTAAAAACATAATAATAGTTTCAAAAATTAATTTCAATAAAAGAAATTTAAGTTTTTAAAATAAAAATCTAATTCTTCTAAATATTTTGAAAATACAATTTTTCTTAATAAAGATAGTTACATTATATTTAGCATTTTCCACGCTAAAAATTTTTAACTTTAAGTTTTTCTTCTTTACTAAAAATGTTAACTAAATTCTCTTACTCATTTCTATATTAAAATTTCACTTCCCTAATATAACTTCATATGCATAATCATTTTCTTCAAATCAAAATCAAATTTTATTGAAATACATTTGAGAACAAATAAACTTTTAAGTTCTTAAGAAAATTTTTTATCCATCCCCCAAACTTAAAGTTTTAGTAAAAAATAAAATATTTTAGAATCATATAAATATTGGCAGGGATGAAAACTAAAAATAACATGCTTGCAAGAATTTTCATATCCTAATATGCAAGTACAAAAATTAAAAAAAAAGGAGTAAAAAATAAAATTATCAAATTTTTGTTTTCTTAACATATAAAGATTCATCAGACTTCTATGTAGTGAAGTATAACATAAATGCAAACAAACTTACTAACAAACATATATCACTACAACATAGAAAAAAATAGCTGGTAGTAAATTGAAAATTTTAAACATGCAGCTTTTAAAGGTAAAAAGTTAACTAGACTTTAAACTTTTCTAAGATCCAGAATTAAGTTCAACACAGACTAACTAAATGCATTAAACAACACAATTATCACAATTACTACCAATAAACATAATAACTACTCACAAAACACAAATACATCATAGTAGGAGCACAAAACAAAACATAGTAGTCTCAACAATAACAATTAAAAGTAAAACACAAAGTACAGAACAAATGCAGTAATGACAGTTCATAACAACACATACACTTAAAAAATTAAACAAAACTAAAGATCCAAACTAATCATTGTTCTCCTCTTCATCACTATTTTCACTATGTTAAATAGTTGCAGGCTCATATGGTGGGTATCTTGGATACTGAGGAAATACAACATCCTGGTTACCTCTCATAAGGTTTTCCATAGCTAAGTTAAATTCACTATAATACTCACTACGTCTCTTAATATACCCGCCCATATGCTTAGCAAAACANAACAAGGTTTGGAGGTTGGAAGGGTAAAAGAGGCTACACTGAAATTAGAGCATTAGTATTGACTTCGNAACAAGGTTTGGAGGTTGGAAGGGTAAAAGAGGCTACACTGAAATTAGAGCATTAGTATTGACTTCGGGGGGAGGGGGGGCGCTTCCTTCAACTGATGATAAGGTTGGCTGGAGGGCATACTTTGAGCACTAATAGCTAATTTTTGGAGCTTTGGGTGTAATCTAAAGCATTTATTGTCCCTATAGACAAACATTCTGTTGTTATTACAGCAGTATGGCCTTTTTTTCAAAACAATTTTCTGTCAATAATGTTTGTTAGTTGTGCCAATAGCCATGTTGAAGGTGGGGGAATCCAGCTTCATGGGTCTTCCCAAGGCCCTACCAATAGTAAACAAACCCTAATGGTTAAAAAAGTGTAACTTTAGCCCAGGTAGCTTGAACCATATGGGAAAAATTGGGGGCTTTTGTGAGGGGTCAAAATTTGTAGTCCATTTCAACAACTTCATTGTGACTCCATCTAAATGGAGAATCTATTTTGCAAATAGTCTAGCATAGTCTTCTTCCTTGGCCAAATGAATCATGTTGTGTCTACCATCCATTAATCCCACCTTCCAAGCACCCAATAGTTTGCGTTCATAAAAATGATTCCTTATAATGTCCATTTTTGGATTGTCAAACTGAAATTTGCTAATGAGAGTGAATTTGCAAGCATCAGCCAGAGAGTGAATTTCATTGTTTAAGAAGAAAGAAGCAAGCTACGTACTCTTCTTTCCTAAATNAAATCCAAATAAATTAAATTTGATGGGGTGTTAGGGAAAATTGCAATTGAACTCTCCTGCTAGACTAACTCATTCTTTTCTAATGTGGGCAAGATTTTCCTGCTAAAGAGCATACTAACTACCTTTCCTTCTTATATTTTATAGATGACTGATATGAAGAAAAGCACTCAAATTCAATTGGAGAGGATATTCAACAGGTTCCTGTGGCCTAGACAAAGGTAACAATTCCATTGGGCTAGTTGGCAAAAAATAGCCAAGCCCACTTTGGCTAGGGGTATTGGGTTCAAGGGCCACCAACACCTACAATAGTTTAACATGTGCAAACAATGGATCAAGTATGGACAACATCACTCCTTTTGGGCAAAATTTATGCATGGAGAATATTGTAGAGATTTGCATCCTAGTATGACGGTCAGAAAGCTAGGAGATTCTATGTTATGGGTCAACATGCTTAATGTCAGACAAAAGGCTGAGAAACTCCTTTTTTTGGCACCTTGGTAATCGTAGTGTGCACTTCAGGCTGGACAATGGTGTCATGATAAAATGCTACAACCTAAGACTTCAAAGCTTAACCCTCATCTTAAAGTGGCTGACTGCTGGCTAAGGGATCAATGGTCTGCGCCCATCCTAAAAAATCTCCTTCATACTCCTTCTGTGGCTCAAATCTATAGGATACATTTTGATAGAACCCAACCAGATCTCATTATTTGCCAAGCTAGCACAACCCAAAGCTTAACCAATTTCATCTACTCCAAGCTTCATAGCTGAGAACCTGTGCCACGAGGAGAGACCATTTGGAACAAATTCTTCTCCCCCTCTATGTCTTTTCTTCGCTGGACAATTCTCCATAAGCTGTTGCCCACTGATGATATACTCAAATTGAAAGGGTTGAATTTCCCCTTCAGGTGCAATTGNTCCTTCTCATGTTGCCCAAGCTGGGGAACTTCAAACTGATACCAGTTTACCTAGTTCTATTGTGGCAGCCNTCCTTCTCATGTTGCCCAAGCTGGGGAACTTCAAACTGATACCAGTTTACCTAGTTCTATTGTGGCAGCCTTTGTTGTGATGCAGCATGGACTGGAGACTGACTGACACATTCATAAAGCTAGGAGGAATCAGGAAGGACCTGTAAAGATGACCAGTGTCCCTAAATATACTCCCCATGCTACTGACATGCTGGTTCTTGAGGATAAGGAGCTCCAGACTGAAGGTTTGAGGGTAGTTCTATCATTGGGTCAGCAGACTCCTCCCCTTATCTCCATGATTCAAACAATATATCCCTAGTGGAAGAGGTGATAGTTAATATTTAAAACCTTTCCACCAATGCTTTTNGTCCCTAAATATACTCCTCATGCTACTGACATGCTGGTTCTTGAGGATAAGGAGCTCCAGACTGAAGGTTTGGAGGTAGTTCTATCATTGGGTCAGCAGATCCCTCCCCTTATCTCCCTGATTCAAACAATATATCCCTAGTGGAAGAGTTGATAGTTAATATTTAAAACCTTTCCACCAATGCTTTGGCAGTTGTGGGGGATTGTGTTGGGGAAGTGACACTCCCCTTAGTTGTACAACCTGCTGTCAGCCCGGAGCTCCCCCTCCAGCACCTTTAAAAAATATGCATCAAACTTAGAAAGCTGATTGGAAAATATAAAAAGCTAGAAACAATAAAAATAACACATTTAAACATAAAAACTACCTAGAAGATACTTTTATTCCTAAAGAAAGCAGTTCATACTCATCTAGAAGGGGTTCCCTCACAAGACTGACTAGAGGNCAACCTGCTGTCAGCCCGGAGCTCCCCCTCCAGCACCTTTAAAAAATATGCATCAAACTTAGAAAGCTGATTAGAAAATATAAAAAGCTAGAAACAATAAAAATAACACATTTAAACATAAAAATTACCTAGAAGATACTTTTATTCCTGAAGAAAGCAGTTCATACTCATCTAGAAGGGGTTCCCTCACAAGACTGACTAGAGAGAGATCTAAATCCTGACATCATGATTAATTTCCTCTACTGGAATATTAAGGGGACTTCCCACTCCCTTGTCAATATAAAGGTTGTTACATCTTAAGAAGAAGCACAAAATATAATGCTTAGCTATTTTGGAACCTATAGTTCAAAATTAAACTCACAAAATTATTAATAAGTATTGTGGTTCTTTTCATTTTGGTAACATAAACAATAAAATTTGGATTCTCTGCATAAAGGAGATTGCTTGTTCTTTCATTGTTAATCATCTTCAATTTGTTCATATCTCTTTTCAAATGGATGATCACACTGGTTTTGCCACTTTTGTTTATGGNTTGGTAACATAAACAATAAAATTTGGATTCTCTGCATAAAGGAGATTGCTTGTTCTTTCATTGTTAATCATCCTCAATTTATTCATATCTCTTTTCAAATGGATGATCACACTGGTTTTGCCACTTTTGTTTATGATGGTTGTAACGAAGCTGCAAGAATTGAGCTCTAGTCTGATTTACACTCTATCAACACTTCTGTGACTTTCTGCTGGCTAGTGGGAGGAGATTTTAACTGTATTGCCTCTGCTGAGAAGACTGGTGGCAGACCTCCCACTATCTACAAGCTAACCATTTCATTGGCAACATCCAATTAGCTGGCTTATTTGACATGGGATTTTAGTGCCCTGATTTCACTTGCAGGAGAGGCCAAATTGGGGAGAGACTTGATAGATTTCTAGTGAATGATCTTTGGTACAAAAAATATTTGTATATTTATGTCACCCCCCTGAACCTTGTTGGATCAGATCACATGCCACTTTTGATCTTTATTGCTGCCCCCCCNGATCAGATCACATGCCACTTTTGATCTTTATTGCTCCCCCCCCCCCTCACCGCCCTACTACTGCAATTGACTATCAGAAACATCTCCTAAGACAAAAGGCTTCCATTTGAAAATAAAAGGATGGGGACAAAAATAAAAGATTCTACCATGCCTATATCAAATACAGAAGGAAATGCAATGCTATACACAACATACAAAATTTTACTGGTGAACGGCTTCATGATATTTCTACCATTGCCCAAAATGCTGTGGATTTCTTCCAACATTTATTTTCTACACACCACTCTGACAGAATTTATATTGACAAGAATTTCTTCCTTTAGGAATAAACCTATATCAACAGTTTATCATTGACTAATTTACCTACTGAACGTGAGATCTGGGCAACCTTAAACTCCATTGATAGTTCCAAAACAACTCGCTCAGATGGGTTTACTTTGGACTTTTTAAAAAAAATCTTGGGACATTATCAAAGATGATTTTATTTATGCTATCCAGAGTTACTTCCAAGGCTCCACTCTTCTTAGATACTTTTGTTCTTATAACATTGTGCTTGTGCCTATGTCCTCTCAGAAAAAGGATTGGAACCAAGTTAAACCTATAAGTCATACTTCTATTTTTAGCAAGATCATCAGCAAAATAATTTTGGGAAGGCTCCAACCTCACTTGTCTAAGCTAATTAGTCCCAACCAATCTGTCATTATCAAAGGTAGATCTATTGCTAATAATGTCCTTCTTTCCCAAGAGCACTTGCTTGATCTCAAAAAATCTTATGATATGATAGGTTGGGAATTCATACTGAACATTCTTACTGGTAGGGGCTTCTCTCAAGACTTTTGTAATCTCATCTCCAGATGGTTACTTGATAATGTTCACTCTATAATTATGAATGGGCAGTCCCATCGATTCTTCATTTTTATATGGGGTTTACAACAAGGGGACCCTCTCTCCCCTACTGTCTTCATTCTTACCCTTGACTATCTGTTTAGAATGCTAAATTNTCCAGATGGTTACTTGATAATGTTCACTCTATAATTATGAATGGGCAGTCCCATCGATTCTTCATTTTTATAAGGGGTTTACAATAAGGGGACCCTCTCTCCCCTACTATCTTCATTCTTACCCTTGACTATCTGTCCAGAATGCTAAAACAAAGCTTATTGTCACAGATCTACTCCAGGTATCACCACAAGTTCAATCAGGGTATTTCTCAACTTGCCTGTGTAGATGACATCATGCCTTTTTCAATAGCCAACAAAACTATTGTTAAAAAAGTTCACCAGTGTCTCCAACTCTTCCAAAATAACTTTCGGATGCAGTTTAACTCGGATAAATGTAAATTGCTCTTCAGTTCTAAACTTACCCCCAACAATAAACAATGGATTCTTCAATATACTGGCTACATGGATTCCCCACTCCCCTTCATGTATCATGGCGTTCCTCTCATTAAAGGTAAATCCAAATAAATTAAATTTGATGGGGTGTTAGGGAAAATTGCAATTGAACTCTCCTGCTAGACTAACTCATTCTTTTCTAATGTGGGCAAGATTTTCCTGCTAAAGAGCATACTAACTACCTTTCCTTCTTATATTTTATAGATGACTGATATGAAGAAAAGCACTCAAATTCAATTGGAGAGGATATTCAACAGGTTCCTGTGGCCTAGACAAAGGTAACAATTCCATTGGGCTAGTTGGCAGAAAATAGCCAAGCCCACTTTGGCTAGGGATATTGGGTTCAAGGGCCACCAACACCTACAATAGTTTAACATGTGCAAACAATGGATCAAGTATGGACAACATCACTCCTTTTGGGCAAAATTTATGCATGGAGAATATTGTAGAGATTTGCATCCTAGTATGACGGTCAGAAAGCTAGGAGATTCTAAGTTATGGGTCAACATGCTTAAAGTCAGACAAAAGGCTGAGAAACTCCTTTTTTTGGCACCTTGGTAATCGTAGTGTGCACTTCATGCTGGACAATGGTGTCATGATAAAATGCTACAACCTAAGACTTCAAAGCTTAACCCTCATCTTAAAGTGGCTGACTGCTGGCTAAGGGATCAATGGTCTGCGCCCATCCTAAAAAATCTCCTTCATACTCCTTCTGTGGCTCAAATCTATAGGATACATTTTGATAGAACCCAACCAGATCTCATTATTTGCCAAGCTAGCACAACCCAGAGCTTAACCAATTTCATCTACTCCAAGCTTCATAGCTGAGAACCTGTGCCATGAGGAGAGACCATTTGGAACAAATTCCTCTCCCCCTCTATGTCTTTTCTTTGCTGGAGAATTCTCCTTAAGCTGTTGCCCACTGATGATATACTCAAATTGAAAGGGTTGAATTTCCCCTCCAGGTGCAATTTATGCTTGGATGCTAAGGAATCCATTTACCATCTCTTCTTTGCATGTAAGTTCTCCCAAGGGGTTTGGTTGGAGTTTACTAAGCTTCTTTTGCTTGACGCCATCAACTTGGACTGGTTGAACTTCTCTTCCGGCTGGGTCAGTTGGAATGCAGCTATGATTGGTTCTATTCCTTCTATCATTGTCTGGTTCATGTGGATGGCCAAAAACCAGGCCAAGTTAGAGGATCAACCCTTATCTCACCAAAAGTGTCCAAGTGTTGCACTATCTTTATCATTAAGCTTTTCAAGCACAAGAGATTCCCTAACATCTGCTCAATTTCCATTCTTGGCATCACACCCTCAGCCATTGTCGCCAAAGTCTACTGGAAGTCTCCTTCTTTCCCATATATTAAAGTTAATTCTGATGGAAGCCTTTTTGATATGAGTGCCGGGTTTGGTGGGGTCTTCAAAAATCACTTTGGGCAGTGTTTATTGTTCTTCCATGCACCTGTCTTTACATTGGATGCTCTTGAATTTGAGCTCATTGTTGTCTTCTGGGCCACCAAATTTGCTCTTTTCAACAAGTGGTGGCATCTACACGTGGAAGCGGACTCCTCTGTTTTGCTGCAACTAATGAATGAAGTTTTTCACTCTCCTTGGCATATTTCTCAATGGGTTTGAAAGACNACCTGTCTTTACATTGGATGCTCTTGAATTTGAGCTCATTGTTGTCTTCTGGGCCACCAAATTTGCTCTTTTGAACAAGTGGTGGCATCTACACGTGGAAGCGGACTCCTCTGTTTTGCTGCAGCTAGTGAATGAAGTTTTTCACTCTCCTTGGCATATTTCTCAATGGGTTTGAAAGACAACTCTCTAAAGCCCCTCCTCAATTTGCACTTTTCCTTCATCTATAGAGAGGGGAACTGACCTGCTAATTGGTTTGCTAGATTAGGACTGACCTCTATACTTTCTTTTTCTTCCTCCCCACCCCCTCCTCTCATTCTCTCACTCAATGGGGACCTTTTGGAGGTTCCCGTCTCAGAATTGTAACCTGATCTTCAATTAATAGATTTCTTTCTCTTATATTTACACACACACACACACACACACAGTATTTATGTATATATGTATATGAATATATATATATATATATATATAAATACATATATACATACATACCTACGTACGTATAAATACTGAGTGGCATATTCACAAATCTTTCATAAACAATAGTTATTGGTTTAATATATATCATCTTAATTACTATTATTGTTATAAAATTATGTTATTAAATAATAAATTCATGAATAATTTTTATTAATCATAAAATTCCATTTTAAGGGAAATTTAAATGTTTTGCACATAAACTTTATTTTTTCATGTATCTCACACCTGAATTTTCATATTTTGATATAATTATTTTATTGTTTTAAAATTTTGCATGAGAAGATTTTATATTTTAAGATGTCATGTTAAATATGAAAATTTTCAATATGAAATATGTAAGTAAATTACGATTTGCGCTGTGCATGTAAATGGTTATGATATTCGAGCAGATAACTGTATGTCAGAAACTNTTAAAATTTTGCATGAGAAGATTTTATATTTTAAGATGTCATGTTAAATATGAAAATTTTCAATGTGAAATATGTAAGTAAATTACGATTTGCGCTGTGCATGTAAACGGTTATGATATTCGAGCTGATAACTGTATGTCAGAAACAAATAGATGGAGAGCCTATAGCGGGACCTAGAGCGGGACCGATATTAAGGAAACGTGCCTAAGCCGCAAAATGGAATTGGGAATCGCCGCCGACGGGTTAGCTGACGAGTTTTTTTGAAGTGCCGCGGGCCCGAGAAACTAATTGTACTCACGTGATCTGCGATCTGATTAGCCGGTTGGCAGCAGATCATCAATGAACGAAAAGTTGCATACCATTTTTTTTTTTTTAATCTACATTAAATTTTTTTAATTTAACACTAAATTAATAAAGTCATATATCTAAAGATGTCATGGTTGAAATAAAAATTGCTTTATAACTCTAAAAATGTCACTGTGATTTTATATGCCATTCACGGCAGCGATATTAGTATTAGATCATTAAGATTTAAGCATGNTTTAATTTAACACTAAATTAATAAAGTCATATATCTAAAGATGTCATGGTTGAAATAAAAATTGCTTTATAAGTGTAAAAATGTCACTGTGATTTTATATGCCATTCAGTATTAGATCATTAAGATTTAAGCATATAAAAAAACTTTTTATTATTACACTTGGAATTTAACCTTAAAAGTTTATCTGTTATAACTTATAAGCAATTACAAGAGGAACCATAAACGGATTACCGTAAGGATGGATTATTCTCCTCTGTGGAGGTGAATCAACATTATATTTCTACTTAGATTTTATATTTAAAATTTTCCGAAGTTATAAAAGTTATCACTCAATATCAAATTACTAAACTCAGGGTATAAACAATTTAAATAAATTTTAAGAGAATTTGTATACAATTAAATGAATTAAAATTATATCAAGCGTGTCTGATTAAATGACATGATAGTTGTGATCTAGAACCATTTCAAATTATTTTAAACTTTAAATAATTTTTTTCTTAATTGAAAAAATTTAGATTATATCTCTCATATTGATAAGTAAAACAATATTTATTACTTAGAATAGTGCTACATTTTAGAAGTCAAGTTGCTAAAGCAATGGAGGTATTGACTGATATTGACAAAAAATACGTAAAAATATATTTATATATATATATCTGTTTAGATATGTTTGTTTGTGTGTGATAATGATATACAGAGCACAAGAACCATTGATATTTACAAATCAAGCATCTAAGTAATGTTTTAATCTATCAAAGAGATGAATTTACATATGTCGCCATCAAGCCATTGTGTATTTGATAAAAAAAAAAAAAAAACATGGTATAGGATATTTTCAATGCCACTGAAATTTGAGTGTGATTTTGAAAATAATGGATGAAAGAGTGTGCCCTTTATCTAATCTCCCTCTATATAAATATATATACATATATACGTACACACACACACACTTATATATATATATATAAAAGTCAAAATTTTGCCTTCTATTTGGCATAAGTTTGATTTTACTAAATCCACACCATTGGTGTATATAAAAAACAGATTTAAAATTTTCGGATGGAAGATTTACATACAGACCACCTACCTTCTATGTATTTACATTTCTAACACCTATACTTCAATTTTTTACTTATGTGCCACCATACATATGTACAAAATGTGCTTTTCACTTTATAATAGTCAAAATGGAGGTATTTTTATGTGATATAAAAGATTTTGGCAGTATTAATGTAAAAAATAGATTTTAGGTGTTAGGTATGAAAATACTTACCAATCGGGTGATGTGTATGCAAATGTCTTTTCAGGATTTACTCAATCAAATGAGCACAAATATTACTTGTAGCCAAACTTCTCCCAAGGCATAGGTAAAACCTAAAGTTAAAGCAAAATGGATTAATTCCACAAAGAAAAAAAAAAAAGGAATCGACAAATTAATTTTTTGATAAAAAAAAAGAAATTACCTCGGAGGTTTATATTTCTTGGTAGCCAGGAAGTGGCCGAACGGTTGCGAGATAGAATTTTTTCTCGGGGGATGACAATAGAACAACAGAGAGCGCTAATGAGCCTGGTTGCCCAGAAGTTAGATTTTATGGGCTAGGCATTAGATTTGCAATTGCTACGTACAGCATTAAGTAATTTGCATCAACCTTAACATCCGCACTGCTGTAGCTATTAAAGAACAAAGATAGCGAGAAATAATTTTGTCGCTAATTCCGACGCTAAATATTTGTGTTGACATATGATAACCGAAAACTCATCCTTAATAATGATCGTCTGATCATTTGGGCACAAATTTGACGCAATCATTTTGAATCAAAACTTGTATGGAGCAAGTGTTGGTGCAATTTAATTGCTTTCTCGTAGTGTACATGTGATGAACTTTCCTACTAAGGTTGATTTCAATATATTCAATAATCATNTTACCCTCTTCCGAGTGCATAAAGAACATTGGCTAATTTAATGTTACGCTCCTAATTCTGCAAGTCATGCTAGGTAGGGTCTAGCCTCTCACTTCCAGATTACCCAATCTGCCCTCTCTATAGGACTAATCGTTCCTTATGTTCCAAACTAAAGATCAAATTGGTTAAGGTTCTAGCCTGTTATCCTAGAATCACCAATCTTACACCCATCAAAACTTATCTCCTTATCTATTTGCACCAACCCATGGACTACCTTCTCACCCACAGAATTAATGTGATTCTTACTAGTTGAGGAACACATAGCTTTTTCGAGCCATTATAGATTCACAACATGTTTTAACATACCAATTGATCAGGTTGAATATGTAAGTTAAGTACAAAGTAATGAATCATCACAAGTATGGAATAAGAAAAATTTTAAACAATTCTAATCTTACACATGATTAATTCTCATCATAAGGAGAAAGAGTAATNCTTATGTTCCAAACTAAAGATCAAATTGGTTAAGGTTCTAGCCTGTTATCCTAGAATCACCAATCTTACACCGATCAAAACTTATCTCCTTATCTATTTGCACCAACCCATGGACTACCTTCTCACCCACAAAATTAATGTGATTCTTACTAGTTGAGGAACACATAGCTTTTTCGAGCCATTATAGATTCACAACATGTTTTAACATACCAATTGATCAGGTTGAATATGTAAGTTAAGTACAAAGTAATGAATCATCACAAGTATGGAATAAGAAAAATCTTAAACAATTCTAATCTTACACATGATTAATTCTCATCATAAGGAGAAAGAGTAAGGAGAATTACTCAATAAGCATGGAGAAAACACATGAATTTTTCATTGCAAATGACATTGAAAAAACACAACTATATTACAATAATTTAAAGCAAATACAAAAAGAGTTCAAGACATATCTTTACAGAAGATTCACACCCTCCATACACAACAAATAACAATCCCTTACACTTCTTTCATAGTCACAAAAGTTACCAACACTCAAAACGACACTTCACCTCTTTCACACACACACACACACATCTCCTTGAAGAGTGTTGACCTCACGTTTGTTGAGGTCTAGTCTTTCTACCTTAAAAGCCTATGATCTAGTCATAGGACTTTTCTGTTGACTATTCTAGAGGACTAGAATTTGAACCCTACCCATTGGAAATTCTAAACATCCTTTTGCTCTTCTTGGAGTTCCACATGTTTGGTTTTGCCCTTTAGTAGTCAGATGGTTGAAACNCAACACTCAAAACGACACTTCACCTCTTTCACACACACACACACACATCTCCTTGAAGAGTGTTGACCTCACATTTGCTGAGGTCTAGTCTTTCAACCTTAAAAGCCTATGATCTAGTCATAGGACTTTTCTGTTGACTATTCTAGAGAACTAGAATTGGAACCCTACCCATTAGAAATTCTAAACATCCTTTTGCTCTTCTTGGAGTTCCACATGTTTGGTCTTGCCCTTTAGTAGTCAGATGGTTGAAATGAACATGAGGGAGCTCAAGGGGAGACCCCATAGGATTGTCAGGCCTTACAATCAGCCCTGGGTGGCTTGGGTTTGGTATTGGTCCGACACACACATGCACAATCCTAAACCCTAAACTTATTCGTCCATGACCATTTTCACTATTCTTTTGGAAACTCATGTGGGTGATCCCTAAGCTCTTAGTATTTGGCTAGGGTGGTTAGGACCAGCACATGGAGGATTCAAGATGGGCTTCCCCTTGGTCTCATGGCATGAAATGGGTAACATTGTGGTTAGCATGCTCAACATCCTCTAATTCCACCTAAACAACCATCTTTAGCTTTCAACCCACAAATTTTCTAAAAATTACCAAAATGCCACTAAAACCGTAATTTTCCCAAAATGTACTAAATTTTCAATTCCTACCCGAAAACTCATATTAGACCATTCTGAACCCTTCAAATTAACAAAAACACCCCAATTTCTTCAAAATTTNAAATGCCACTAAAACCGTAATTTTCCCAAAATGTACTAAATTTTCAATTCCTACCCGAAAACTCATATTAGAACATTCTGAACCCTTCAAATTAACAAAAACACCCCAATTTCTTCAAAATTAAAAAAAAAAAACCATAAATGTTCCAAAATTATCAAAATTCTCCTCATATTCCAAAAATTCCCAAAACTTCTAAATTCACTCAAAATATTTAAAAAATCAATCCTAACCACTTAACAACTTCAATTGTATCCAAATTCCTAAAAAAATTGGCCAAATTTACCAATTTGCTTTTAAATCCCTAAAATGCCCAAATCATCCCTAATTTCCACTAAATTAATTTCTAACTCCCCCAATTTAAATCCAAATCAAAATTCATCATGTCCAAGATCAATTCAAAACAAATTCAAGCCCAATCTAACCAGTTCATAACAAAAATTGTAATCNCCCCAATTTAAATCCAAATCAAAATTCAACATGTCCAAGATCAATTCAAACCAAATTCAAGCCCAATCTAACCAGTTCATAACAAAAATTGTAATACTAAGTCAAATACCTTAAACTGACCAAAACTCCAAATCTTACCAAAATGAACCCCATCGCCAATCCAATTTTCCCAATTTGAAATCCTAAATTCCTTCTGACATTTTTCTAAACCAATTTGAACCATCAATTAATTTGAATACAAGCCCAAGCAATACCCCTAAAAAATATTAAATTATATATATATATATATAAAATAATAATAATAATAATAATAAAAAGAGCAACTCGTGGCTCCCTACGCGTTAAAATAAAATGAGGTTACAAACCGAATAATGAAAATAGATCACTGCTAAAAACCAAGTGAAAACCAAGACGTCCTAAAGGTTCCTTTTACCGTAAAAAAACTCCACAACAAAGAAAATATAGAAAATAAATAAGAGCAAAAACAGTATATCATACCCAAAAACATACAAGTATCCCCACAAGAACATATAATGGAGATTACAAAGTAGCCATGAGAGGTGTAAATCCAATGATCCTCAACCAAAAAATCTGGAGTCCATATTGAGAGAAGCAACACGACAAGCATCATAAAGTACTTAAACCTATAAGGACCTCGACTAGCTAAAATGTGGTGGAAAACTCCGAGCATTCCCGGAGGACAACAGCATTCCTGCAGAAGATAAAGGCAGCTCAACTCAAAAGTTAGTACCCAAAAAAATAATATTTGATATCCATATCAAGAAAGATCAATAAATAATCCTCGACACTAGGCAAATATCACAAAAAGGAAGCCCTCCCCAGTCGGTCATCAAAATCTGCACGATAATACCAACAATAAGCTTCATCAATTGGCCAATAAGGNATATATATATATATATATATATATATATAATACAAATGCAGAAAATACAAAACAGCATATTAGAGCATCCGAACCCCTTAAAAATCCCCATCATTCCGAACTAAAGGTGTATCCAAAGCGTCTCAAGTAATTAAAACCTTAAGAGGATAGGGATGGACTGTACCGACAATAATGGTATGCGCCGAGGCACCAATATTGAAAGCCAAATTAGCCGCCCTATTACCTTCCCGATAAGTAAATCTCCAAGCAATAGAAATGTTAGAAGATAAGAGCTTAATACGATTAACATAATAAGAAATATCCCAGCTAACCAACTTACCTTGACATAACATGTCAAACAGAACCATTGAGTCAGTCTCAATCTCCAGATTATACCAATTCAAATGCACAGCAATAGTAACGGCCATAACAATTGAATGAGTTTCCGCCTCCAGAGGCGAGGTAGCATAACAAGGTGAAGAAAAATACATGATGCATTTACCCTTATCGTTTCTCGCAATCCCACCAAAACTAGCCCTATCATGATTCCAGCTCCCGTCCGTATTAATATTCACCCAACCAAAAGGAGGCGGTCGCCATCTCATCAATAACGATAGTTGCAACAAAGCCTTCTGACCCAGGGGAGGGTGCCCAATAGAATCAAAATACTTAATACCATAATAGAAACTATCCTTCATACCACTCAACTTGAAAATTCTAAGAGAAAAAGATAAAAAGTTGGAGAAAATAGTAGTACGTCTAGTCTTACCAATACTATGCTTAATCTCATTCCAGGCCATCCATAAAAACCAACAAATAATATAAGGTTAGATTTGCAGGAAATGGTTACGCTTATTATCCGGATTACATAAATTAATGGTGGAAATTAAATCTGTGTCCGGATGCAAAGAAGTACTAAACCAGAAACCCCCCATCTTCCAGATTTNATAAGGTTAGATTTGCAGGAAATGGTTACGCTTATTATCCGGATTACATAAATTAATGGTGGAAATTAAATCCGTGTCCGGATGCAAAGAAGTACTAAACCAGAAACCCCCCATCTTCCAGATTGGCAAAGTAAAAGAGCAGGTGAAAAATAAATGTTCCATAGTTTCCTCATCCCAATTACACAAACAACAACGTGACGCTAACTTCAAACCCTTAAGTTTAAGAATTTCGTCACAAGGTAATAAACGGTGGAAGATCCTCCAAGCAAAAAAAGACATAGAAGGAGTAATAGCCCGATTCCAAATACTGTCGCCCAAGAGGTAGATTGAAAACGATGAGACGAGTGCTATATGGTTTTAGAGATAGAGCCATTAGATTGTATTTTCAACATTGAAGTGTCAGACTTTTGAGTATCAAAAGGAATAGTAGAGATATAATTTGCCACATCAGTACCAACTAGCTGAGTGAGGAAAGGGATGTTCCAAGAGTCATTAACTCATGTATCAGAGACAAGAAGGTCATTATGATCCTCCCAAGGTTGTAATTCTACCTGAGACCAAGAGTCATGCCAAAAGAAAACATTACTGTAGCCCAAATCCCAAAAAATAAAATCTTTGGCCCCATATCTAACATAAAGAAGTTTTTTCCACATCTTGGCATCACCCTTCCTCAACACGGCAGAAGTCGGATGACGATGCTTACAGTGTTTACCATGTAATAACTTAGCCCATAATGAATTACCTCTCCGAAAATTAAGCCAATGCTTAAAGTTATTTATATCAACAATGTGATGAAGTTGCCTGAACCCTAAACCACGCAGAATAATAGGTTTACAAACCTCCTTCCAAGAGCACCATTTCTTTCTCGAGTGGGTACCAACCCACAAAAAAATATTAAAACATCATTCCAGAATCTTCTGGGTGCTTTTCTCAGTGTGCATGACTTGTAAAACATTTAAAGGCATGCTTTGCACAATACTTCTCAGCACAGTAATACGGCCACCAAAGGATAAAAAGTTATTTTTCCAATCAAGCATCAGTTTTCTAATCTTGTCCACAACATCATCCAATTAAGACTGCCTTATTTGGCCCTTGAGTAAGTTGACTCCCAAATATTTGATCGGGAGATTCGAAATACAGAAATGACTGAAATTAGCCGCCAAAGAAGTAATATTATGATTCACCAATTTCCTAAAATACAGGTGGCATTTAGTGACATTAAATTGAAGACCCAAAAACAATTGAAACTCCTAAAAAATTTGATCGATCATTTTGATAGAGTATTTGGATGCATTAGAAAAGAAAATCACATCATCAGCATAAGCTAAATAAGAAACAAGCATGTTAGCCTTGTTACTACATTGAAGTTTAGGCGACTGGATAAATTTTAAATTAATAAGCCGGGAGAATTAATCAAACAAAAGAATAAAGACCGTAGGCGTAAGTGGATCACCCTGCTTAATCCCACGTTCAGCATTAAAGAAGCCATGCATCTCCCCATTAATAAGAATACAATACAGATTTGTATTAAGCCAATTATGAATAATACGACAAAAAGAGAGAGGGAACCCTCTAGTTTTAAACATCCAATTAAGGGAGTCGTAAGCTTTCCGAATGTCAAGCTTATCAATCATATTACCCCCACGACACTTTTTATCGATATCCAACAATAATTCTTTGGAAAGCATGATATTATCAGTGATACCCCTGCCTTGAATGAAAGCGGATTGGTTCGGGGAAATAAAATGATTTAAATGGTGTTGGAGGCACTTAACAATAATTTTAATAATCACCTTAAAAATAACAGAAGTAAGAGAAATCGGATGGAAATGATCCCAATTAGTTTTCTGAGTAGATTTGGGAATAAGAACCAAAGTGGCATCAGAGAAATATTTCCCTGGGATCTCACCCTTAAAGAAACTTTGGATGGCTTGCACCACATCAATATGGACAATTTTCCAAAACTTAATATAGAAATTAAAGGTGAAACCATCCGGACACAGAGCTCTATTACAATTGATCTCAGAAAAAGCCTGAAAGATATCTTCAGCAGTAGGGATACCACAAAAATCTAAAATTTCAGTATAATCCCGAACATCATTAAACAGATCAATCTCAACGATGCCATCATTCTGANACAAAAATCTAAAATTTCAGTATAATCCCGAACATCATTAAACAGATCAATCTCAACGATGCCATCATTCTGCGAAGAAAAGAATAAATTTTGAAAATAATGTACGACACTATCCCCCACATCCCGAGTACCCGTAATCCAATTCCCACAATCATCTTTAATACGAATAATATAATTATTGGCCCGACGATTATTAATGCAAGCATGAAAATATTTTTTATTCCTATCGCCTTGAACAAAACGAGTTCCCCCCGCCTTCTGTTGCATTAATTCCTCCTCCTGAAGAGAGGCAGCCAGAAGTTCATTATGAGCATCTTGTAACTGAGCAATNATATAATTATTGGCCCGACGATTATTAATGCAAGCATGAAAATATTTTTTATTCCTATCGCCTTGAACAAAATGAGTTCCCCCCGCCTTCTGTTGCATTAATTCCACCTCCTGAAGAGAGGCAGCCAGAAGTTCATTATGAGCATCTTGTAACTGAGCAACNTATAGTCATGTGAAGAAACAAGATTGTTGTGCAATATTTTAATTTCAAAATTGCGATGATTCAAACTTTGAACTACATTTACTTTTCAATATGAACAATTGAATTGTTAAAACGTGTTGTGAAGCATACGATCCGAGAGGGATATAGATTCTACAATAAAGTAATAATCAAATTTGATTTCATGGATGAGAATGAAGTTCATGGGATTGAGTGCAAATAAAAAGGGAAATATTCATTGATGGGGGTAGAATTGGAGATTTTAGGTTGACAGAAAAATCCCTGTTTGGTCCAGGTGTTTGGAAGCTTAAACGAGAAGTTAGCCCTTAGGCGAGTAGAACATGTGAACTCTGGAGTGAGAGGCAGTATCTTCCCACCCCAACCGCAGATTTGGNATATATATATATATATATATATATATATATATATATATATTTATTTATTTAAGGCTTATATTTGGTGATATTGCACTTTAAAAAAAGGTGTTTTCAATTTTTGTTGTAGGTATACTAATTCTAGGCATTTAAAGCTTAAAGGGAATAAAAAGGATGAAATTTAGAGGCAAAAGGTAGCATTTTTAAAAGTTCAACTGGCGCCTACGCACCAGGATCTTGAGAAGACCTCGCCTAGGTGCGCAATTTCGGCGCATAGGCACTAGAGACAGTTATTTTCTCAAATACATTGAATTTGGATGGATTCTGAATGGGTGCCAAAGAAGATTCTTGGGAAATTTGTTCATACATTATAAAAGAGTGTTTTATGTCAGAAAAGGTGGGGGGGCATGTGTATCAAGTGAGTTTGAGAGTTTGGAAAGTGCTAGAGAAGACATTCTTTAAGAGTTGTAAGAGGAGAGGCCATGTGAGAGATTTATTCTTCATTACATTTCTAAGAGAGAATTGAGTGTTCTTGTAATAAGAGAAAGTGATTCAAAGAAACTTCAAGGNATAAAAGAGTGTTTTATGTCAGAAAAGGTGGGGGGGCATGTGTATCAAGTGAGTTTGAGAGTTTGGAAAGTGTTAGAGAAGACATTCTTTAAGAGTTGTAAGAGGAGAGGACATGTGAGAGATTTCTTCTTCATTACATTTCTAAGAGAGAATTGAGTGTTATTGTAATAAGAGAAAGTGATTCAAAGAAACTTCAAGANTAATAATAATAATAATAATAATAATAATAATAATAATAATAATAATAATAATAATAATAATAAAAAGAGCAACTCGTGGCTCCCTACGCGTTAAAATAAAATGAGGTTACAAACCGAATAATGAAAATAGATCACTGCTAAAAACCAAGTGAAAACCAAGACGTCCTAAAGGTTCCTTTTACCGTAAAAAAACTCNTAGATCACCGCTAAAAACCAAGTGAAAACCAAGACGTCCTAAAGGTTCCTTTTACCGTAAAAAAACTCCACACAACAAAGAAAATATAGAAAATAAATAAGAGCAAAAACAGTATATCATACCCAAAAACATACAAGTATCCCCACAAGAACATATAATGGAGATTACAAAGTAGCCATGAGAGGTGTAAATCCAATGATCCTCAACCAAAAAATCTGGAGTCCATATTGAGAGAAGCATCACGACAAGCATCATAAAGTACTTAAACCTATAAGGACCTCGACTAGCTAAAATGTGGTGGAAAACTCCGAGCATTCCCGGAGGACAACAGCATTCCTGCAGAAGATAAAGGCAGCTCAACTCAAAAGTTAGTACCCAAAAAAATAATATTTGATATCCATATCAAGAAAGATCAATAAATAATCCTCGACACTAGGCAAATATCACAAAAAGGAAGCCCTCCCCAGTCGGTCATCAAAATCTGCACGATAATACCAACAATAAGCTTCATCAATTGGCCAATAAGGGCAAAATCCACACATTCAGGAGCAAGGAAAATAACTCCAACAATATCCTGAAGGCGTAGCAAAAGGACCCCAAAATCAGCATGTATTCCATCTTAAAGCCAACGCAAGCAATAAAAACAAAATCTGCATATAAAACGACCTTCCAAAAAACCGTAAGGGGCAAATTGGGCCAAAGCTCAGATANTGAAGAAATACTCAAGTTTATTTACCCATCGGATAATAGGCCATGTGGGAGCTTCATCTATTTGAAGTATCCTGATACAAGTGTTGGATTCAGATTCTACAATCAGATTTTTGATGTTACAGTGATTGACAAGATATATAGCCAAATAAATGGCCATCATTTCAGCTTCTAGTGCATCATAAACCAAGATGGAGAGGAAAAGTAAAGCACACACTTCCCTTTGGAGTTTCTAACAATACCCCCAACACTAGCAGATTCCTTAGAGAAACTTCCATCTGTATTTTCCTTCGGCCACTCAGATGGAGGAGGGGTACAAAGGACCAAAATTGGCTTGCAAGCTTGCATAATTTTCTCCTCAGGCACCCAATTGTGGAAAATATTGGGAAACTTTTTGTACTTAATTAATTTATGTATATAGGTAGTACATTTAAACACCACAACCTATTCCATAGGTTTGATATTGTTGAACCTAGCTTGGTTTCTACACATCCATATGAACCATGCCATAATACAGAGAATGATTAGCAAATTAACTTCTTACCAGCCCTTCCAACAACATAGAAATTTGTCCCAGTTGACTTTCATAGTATCAATATTAAGTTGATTCAACAGTGCAGACAAAACTCTTTGGGAAAAATTATAGGAGAAGAACAAATGGTTTAAACTTTCATCAGTAGTATGACTCAGGTAGCAACATGAAGGCCCCCTTAGTCCTTTCATCTTAATAAAATCATCACTAGAAAGCAAGGATTGTCATAGCCTCCAATAGAAAAAAGACATAGAGGGTTTTAACAACTTTCCCCATATAGTTTTCCCCCATTGGACTGTTTGTCATTGATAAGATTGCTAAAAAATATAAGCTGAAAGCTTCTGTGAAGNTTAAACAAATTTAGATTTGCTTACTTAAGTTTTCTATAGTTTGAATATTGTGTCTTTGCATTATTATCATAAAAAAATTACGTTCTGTGGGATCGATACTTCGGACTCCATTAGAGCCCTTTATTAATTGAGGGATACACATACTTGCATTTGCAACCTAGTGACAATTTGAAATTGAAAGTACACCTTAATTCACTTGGAGTGGTAGCTTTAAATACTTTAAAAGCAAAAACTGATTATACTTAAGTAAATTTTGTTATGATTGATCTGCATACTTACTACTATAGCTGTCGTGTGTTTTGTAGTGTTGAAAAATATTTATAGCACACACAAATTCCCACATCAAGTTTTTGGCACCGATGGCCGGGGTGTGCTGGATTATTGCCTTCTCTAAGGATATGTTGAAACTTCACTCTAACATTGTTGAAGAAATACTCAAGTTTATTTACCCATCGGATAATAGGCCATGTGGGAGCTTCATCTATTTGAAGTATCCTGATACAAGTGTTGGATTCAGATTCTACAATCAGATTTTTGATGTTACAGTGATTGACAAGATATATAGCCAAATAAATGGCCATCATTTCAGCTTCTAGTGCATCATAAACCAAGATGGAGAGGAAAAGTAAAGCACACACTTCCCTTTGGAGTTTCTAACAATACCCCCAACACTAGCAGATTCCTTAGAGAAACTTCCATCTGTATTTACCTTCGGCCACTCAGATGGAGGAGGGGTACAAAGGACCAAAATTGGCTTGCAAACTTGCATAATTTTCTCCTCAGGCACCCAATTGTGGAAAATATTGGGAAACTTTTTGTACTTAATTAATTTATGTATATAGGTAGTACATTTAAACACCACAACCTATTCTATAGGTTTGATATTGTTGAACCTAGCTTGGTTTCTACACATCCAGATGAACCATGCCATAATACAGAGAATGATTAGCAAATTAACTTCTTACCAGCCCTTCCAACAACATAGAAATTTGTCCCAGTTGACTTTCATAGTATCAATATTAAGTTGATTCAACAGTGCAGACAAAACTCTTTGGGAAAAATTATAGGAGAAGAACAAATGGTTTAAACTTTCATTAGTAGTATGACTCAGGTAGCAACATGAAGGCCCCCTTAGTCCTTTCATCTTAAAAAAATCATCACTAGAAAGCAAGGATTGTCATAGCCTCCAATAGAAAAAAGACATAGAGGGTTTTAACAACTTTCCCCATATAGTTTTCCCCCATTGGACTGGTTGTCATTGATAAGATTGCTAAAAAATATAAGCTGAAAGCTTCTGTGAAGGATNCTGTTTGATTCCCCTAGAAGCAATGAAGAACCCATGACTCTTTCATTGATTAAAACATAATGATTATTGCAACTGAGCCATCTTTTGATCAGACTGATGAAAGCCCCATTGACGCCCCTAGNCTGTTTGATTCCCCTAGAAGCAATGAAGAACCCATGACTCTTTCATTGATTAAAACATAATGATTATTGCAATTGAGCCATCTTTTGATCAGACTGATGAAAGCCCCATTGACGCCCCTAACAGTTAAAGTGTCCAAAATGAAGTCCCAATGGATGGTGTCATAGGCCTTTTTGACGTCCAACTTAAAAATGATATTGCCGCCTCTACATTTTCTATCAAGATCTAACAACAACTCTTGAGCTAATAAAATGTTTTCAGTGATTGTTCTTCCTTTCACAAAAGCCACTTGATTACTACTGATCAGTTTTTGAAGATGAGGTTCNTCAGTGATTGTTCTTCCTTTCACAAAAGCCACTTGATTACTACTGATCAGTTTTTGAAGATGAGGTTCAAGCTTGGTGGCAATGATTTTGCTGATTACTTTAGACACCACATTGGTTAAGCTGCTAGGTCTAAAATCACCTTAAAAAAATTTTGCACGGCAGAAATAAAATCACCACTAATGATAGACCAAGTGGTCATATATATATATATA
>JXCR01039251.1:173096-186224 GCA_002079205.1 Phalaenopsis hybrid cultivar | reverse complement strand
TCGATGGCGCTGTCGGTGGCCTTCTAGAGAATTTGTTCTGTAGCCTTGGGAAAAGCTCGCCGTCGGCGGCCTCGTTGGCGCCGTCGGCGGCCTCGTTGGCGCCGTCGGCGCCCTTGTGCAATCTTCACATTTTGGTCCTTTTTGCTCCAAATTCGCACCTTTTTGCATCTTTTTGCTCCACAGACCCTAATTCATCATTCCTGCAATAAAACATCAAAAATACCTTTCTTTAAAGTATAATATCATTAAAAATAGTATAAAAGAGGTATGAAAATCTCAACATATTTTCTTTTGGTCACTCTACTAATCTTCATAGTAGGGAGTAATTTTGCATAAATGAAGAAATTTCACTGCTTCAATATTAGAATAAGCAATGAAGCAGAGAAACTAACATATCCTTCATGTCGCATTTCCCAAATATCAATTTTATCTGTAAGAAAATTATAGACATCTTGCATCAAATATCTAGTAAGGATAATGATAGATTGGATCACTTTCTATTATATACAACTCATGGATTCGCGCTGGAGTAAATGGTACAGCCTTACCTCGTACGAAGACAACTCCTTGGGTAATTTCATGTAAGTTGGCATAGAATTCCTTCACTACTGGTACAACAACTGTAGCGGTAGTGTAGCACAGAACTTCCCATCGTCTTTGTACAATGATTTTATCAATCAGAGAACTTGGATTAAAGAATTTGTGATTGACAAAGCCTCTCTCCTTAGTAAGCCTCTTCTTTGTAATGATTTTGTCATATAATCTTTGTGCATCAAAACTGATAAACTTTCTTCTATTGAAAGCTCCATACCTGGAAGTATTTTTTGAAATTGGAGGCCATGGAATTCGAAAATAGGAAGTTTCTGGTCGTTCAAGGAAGTTTTTAGGACTTTAAGAACACCTCCCGGCGATTGTTATGGAGCAAAATCCCGCCAATGTCGCCTAAAATTCATCCTAAACCGTCAAACTGCTATCAATGTCATCGGCACTCCCGATGGCGTTGTCGGCGCCATCGTCTGTCTGCGGGTGCCGTCAGCGCCCATGCTGGCGCCAGAGACCAAAATTACGTTCTTTTATTTTTTTGTTCAATTTGATTCCAATTTTTCCTCTATTACCAATATGTCTTAATTTATAATATTAATATATAAAATTGTGTAGGATTAGTATGTACTAATATATAAACACTTATCAAACAAAATAATANACCTTGTAACATATACCCGAAAACTCTCATTCTATCTCTATTTCATACACCACAAAGAATCTGAATCCTTTCGTGGCTTTTGGGCGCTAATGAACTGTGCTAAAAAAACATTTTGAAATCTTCAAAGAATTAATAATTCTCACTAGGATTACATTGAACCAACTGAGAATGGAATCTCTCATAGTACAGAACAGTTAATACTTTAATGCGTCAGAGATCTTGAGAAAACAGATTGCCAACTCAAAGGATGCATTATGGTCAGTAAGGAAACCTTAAAATTTTTTAAGGGCACAGCTTTCATAATATGTCGGTATAATGTATTCTCCATTTGGCGATAGACTTCTATCGCTCCTGGTTGAGTTTCCCCCATTGGCGCAGATCAGACAGTCTTGGTTCTGAGACTCTTCCATTCGCTTGGCAACTAGTGCTGCATGTTGAGCTTGGGGTTTGGGTGTTGGTGAATCAACTTGTGGGAGAGGCTGTACCCTCCCTTCAAGCACTACTCAGATCAGTTCTGTAATTTTCTTGAATTTGTTGTGTTCCTTAACCCTTACATNATATATATATATATATATATATATATATATATATATATATATATATATATATATATATATATATATGTTTTGGTTAAGGAGCATTATTCGTCTCCCTACGCGTTAAACTTAATAATAAAGATACATAATTGGTGGAAAGGATTCCCAACTAGAAAATAAAAGTAATACATTACACACTCACTAATAGGGATCCTCCACCACTTTACAATTCAAACCAAAAAGTAAATAAAAATAAAACTTATACCAAATTTATGACCAAGCAAATTTAAGTATACCCAAAACAAAAATATAACTACCATAAGACAATAAAGAGAAATAGAACTTTGGTCTTGATTCAAATTTTAGATAGTAGAAACCTTTGAAACTTCAGTAGTAGATTTTTTAAACTTCCAGAAAGAATTTCTTGAGGTTGCAAACTGCCATAGTTGAAAACTGGGCTATAGTAACATAGTAATACTTCCCATCCAACACCAAATCTTCCATCCTGCAACCATAGAGTTATACATAAAGCAGAAACAAAAACCAATAGACCCATCAGAAGACAAGTCCTATTATATTCCATAGCTCTCATTCTCAAATGAAACAAAACTATGATATATTGATTTATAATAAATCACTCCAAGCTTCCAGATATTCGAAAGTCTTGCAAAAATTCCTATAACCAATCTGTAACCTTTAACATCAGATCCCATTCAAACCTCCACGCTTAGGGGAAAGTAATTTTCACATAACCCTTTGAACTTAATTGAAACCACGCTCAAAGTTACATTAAGGCTATTATGGAGCTCTAAAAAATAAGTTTGAGGCTACCCATCATATATATATATATATTATATATATATTGGAAAAAAAATAGAATTTCTACTAAGATCAAAAAGAAGTTACAATTCTAAGTTGCGAGGCTTTAAGAAGATCCCTCTGAAGCAAAAAAAAAAGTGTAGTCATAGGAGAGGTAGAGACTGATACAATCTGGGACTCTCCCCCACACTTTGCCAAAAAATTTGTCAATTTCCTTCTCTGTTAATAAAGGTGATAGTGTGATAGTGACATAAATCTTTTTCATCAAGTCTTGGATCAGTTTGATCAGTTGGAGAATGTGCCAAGGAGGAATATTGTGAACTATGACATATGTCAAGAGCTGGGAAGAGTGCATTTCAACTTGTAGAGAAGGCCATTTGTTCAGATGCCCAATTTGAGAGCACAAAAAAAAGCCATAGATCTAGTCTCTAGAGCATCTTTAACAAAAGTTGAAGGATGAAAATATAACAAACATCCACCTTGATGGTCTCTGAATACACCTTCAATGCCAGCCCCCTGGGGTGAGAAGCCACCATCTGTGTTAACTTTGATTGTAGGGTAAGCATATTTTTCCCAGAAGACTTTGATTAGTGAAGAGATATTAGGGCCAAAACTTCTCCTTATGTTCAGTATGTTGGGGAACTTCTTAAACTGTATTTGTTTTTTGATAAAGTCAAGACAGTTGGAAGCCACCTACAGAGCTGTACATGATTTATACTAAAACTTAACTTGGTTCCTGGCAGCCCAAACGAACCATGTAGTAATAAAAGGGATTGGAGCTATCAACTGCTCCTTCCAACTAACCTAACAATATTTCAGTAGGTTCCACTCCAAATGCATAGTGTTTTTCTTCAAGTTTTGTAGGAGGGAAGTCCAGACTCCCTGGGAGAAGGGGCACTCAAAAAATAGATGTGTTGGAGATTCTTCAGCAACTTTGCTAAGACAAAAAATTTGTATGCCCTTTAAGGCCTTTTAATTTTAGAATGTCATTAGTAGGTAATAGTTGATGGAAAGATCTCCAACATAAGAAAGCCATGGAGGGAGTTAAATATTTATTCTACAGACATTCATNTGTAGGAGGGAAGTCCAGACTCCCTGGGAGAAGGGGCACTCAAAAAATAGATGTGTTGGAGATTCTTCAGCAGCTTTGCTAAGACAAAAAATTTGTATGCCTTTTAAGGCCTTTTAATTTTAGAATGTCATTAGTAGGTAATAGTTGATGGAAAGATCTACAACATAAGAAAGCCATGGAGGGAGTTAAATATTTATTCCACAGACATTCACCCCAGGGCACACTGTCCCATTAATACAGTTTACAGTAGATGGATTTAGTGAGGTTGAAAGTAGAGCTAGACTTGAACACCAGTCTATCAGATCTAGTTCTGTCAAATGGTAGTTTGGCAATGAGAGTAGCTGAGTGCTGATCCAGGAAGGATTGTAGGTTGTCAGTAGACCAAGAATTGCCTTCCCAACAGTCCTCCACTAAGAGCTCAGTGTCCAATGGAATATGGTATAGGAGAAAGAAATTGAGCAAGGCACCATCCTCCAACTAAAAGTTTAGTTTGCCATTACCCAAATCCCAAAAGAAGAGGTTTTCAGTAGATTACCTCACTTTGAGAAGATTAACTAAAATTCTAGTCCTAAAGTATCCTTGTGACCAAGTTGGGATAGGAAATACACACATACATACTAGTGCATACACTGCCACTCACTTGCACATTACACCCCACTCATAACCTTAAACCCAAACTTGTTAACTTTTATCTCTTAATCTATTGGGAGACTCATAAAGATGGTCCCATAGACCCACCATCCCTAGTCTAGGATTCAGATAACACCGATACATAGAGAACCCAAATGGGGACTCATAAAGATAACACCGATACATAGAGACTCATAAAGATGGTCCATAGCTCAAATAAGGTGGTTGACGCCTTAATTTCACAAAAATAATTAACTTAGCCTTTTGTTCCCACATCAACCAAAATTACCAAATTGCTCATGAAACTCAAAAATTCCTAAAATTATCTAAAAATAACCAAATTGGCCCATAAATCATCTTAAACCATTTCAAACCAACCAAGTTGCCCAAAACTTCCTAAAATTTCCAAAATTACCAAAATATCACTCATTTTACCAAAATTACCAAAATACCCTTGGTGAGCCAAATTGTCCCAAATCCTTTAAAATCACATCAAATGTCCCAAAAATTAATTTAAACTACTGAATTAAGCTCAATTTGATCAATTTTGAACAAAAGACCCAAATTGCCTTTAAAGGCCCAAATACCCCAATTCACCACCAATGTCGGCCAATTTGATCCCAATTTCCCCCAATTACAATTCTAAACTAAAATTACTCATGTCCAAGCTTGATTTAAAACAAATCCAAGTCCAATTAACCCACATTGGAATTCAATTTCAACCCAAATCAAAAAGCTCCAATTTGATGCAAAAATCAAAATCTCATTAAATTCAAACCCAAATTTATCCAATTGGCCCAATTTTACATCATAAACTCTTCGNATTGGAATTCAATTTCAACCCAAATCAAAAAGCTCCAATTTGATGCAAAAATCAAAATCTCATTAAATTCAACCCCAAATTTATCCAATTGGCCCAATTTTACATCATAAACTCTTCAAAACATTTCCTAATATAAAATTGAACCTTAAATTGGCCTTGGTCAAGCCTCAATTTTACTCAAAACTAACTTGGACAAAACCCCCCAATTTTTCCCCAAATTGTCCATGCCGCAAATTTAACCAAGTTGAACCTCTTAGCTCCAAAATTTCCACTCAATTTCTATCTAAAACTCACCATGACAATCCTTAGGACCAATATGAACCATCAATTGGGCCCTAGCTAAACTCTAGCCAAACTCAAACCCAAGTTTAACCCAACATCCCTAGATTGATCAAATGTCCAAAATCCTTCAAATTGAACCTTCAAATCAATTCAAAAACACTATAAATCTTTTCTAAGTGCTTTATGACAATCATATGCACCANACCATCAATTGGGCCCTAGCTAAACTCTAGCCAAACTCAAACCCAAGTTTAACCCAACATCCCTAGATTGATTAAATGTCCAAAATCCTTCAAATTGAACCTTCAAATCAATTCAAAAACACTCTAAATCTTTTCTAAACGCTTTATGACAATCATATGCACCCTTTTTTGTAATAAATTGAGCTCAATATCATGGCTAGCCTAACCCAAACCCAACTTAAATCCAAATTGACCGAAATTGAACCCATGCACCAAAATTGAACCCATGCACCAAAATTGATTAGGCCATGCCAAATTAGCCAACCAAAAACAACTCCAACCACCAAGTGCACACTAGTGACTAGACTAGACTCACCTAGCCCATCTTAGATAAGCTATGTNATGCACCAAAATTGAACCCATGCACCAAAATTGATTAGGCCATGCCAAATTAGCCAACCAAAAACAACTCCAGCCACCAAGTGCACACTAGTGACTAGACTAGACTCACCTAGCCCATCTTAGATAAGCTATGGACCAATGTTCCCTTGATTTAAGAGATTTCACCCCATAATTTAAAATATCTTTGTCATCATGTTGTGCCGTTAGGAGTTAACCATCATTAAGCACCCCCTGGCCTCCCTGAGCCCATAAGTGACTGAACTCTAGCTAGCCACCACCTCAGCCGTCAGAAATAGTAACCCCAAGGGAACCCCAAATTACCAAAACTCAAAATTAAACCTCTCTGAGTTGGCTAAGTCCCATTAGCCATTAGAGCCTTTCTTCCCTCCACTTCAGTAAGCATTAACACTCAATTCCCAGCTCTGAGCTCCACCAGGCAGCCATGGCTATAAATTAAGCTCTCCACAGCCAAAGGGGAGAGAGCTTGAAACCTTGGGGAACTCTGCCAAAATCTTACCAGAGCCTCTGGAAACCTTCCTAAGTTCAACTCCGTTGCTCTCAACCACTCACAATCACTCTACATAACCAATTTCTTCATAAAATTTGTCCTAAAATTAGGACAGATCTTTCCACACCACTACAGTTAAAAAAATTCCAATTAACTTTNTCACTCTACATAACCAATTTCTTCATAAAATTTGTCCTAAAATTAGGACAGATCTTTCCACACCACTACAGTAAAAAAAATTCCAATTAACTTTGCACACAACATCCTATGAGTGGGAGAAGCTGATTCCCCATAAAGGCTCCATCACAGAGAGCCTCAGCATGTCCCTAGACCAACACCTGAAATCCACTTTGATTGAAATCATATCTAGACAGTTCACTACAGCCCAAGACTCATTTAGAGGTTCTTTGGACTCATCCAAAGCTACTACAACCATCTGATTGAGGCCTCACCTCTCAGACAAAGGTGTAAAGCTCTAACCCTAAACTAAGCTTCATTCGATTCTTCATACATATTTACTGTATTTCATACCATATAAATCAAACGAATGTATTTTTCTTGAGTAGATGAAGGTGTAGGAATAAACTCGAAGTGATTTTGTTGAGTCTAGCTTGAGATCTTAAGGTTTTAGTGTGAACGGCTTACGGGTTAGGTCATTTAGGGAAGGTGAGCGGATGTCGGCTGATCGTGCGTGTATCAGATGGACGGTCGTGAGGGAGCTGGATGAGCAGATGGAATGAAAAGGTGGGCAGACGGGGCAGCTATGTGGCTGGTGACGTATAATAATGGAGTGCCATGTGGAGACAACGAAGCTGCCTATGATTGCGTGGCATCACGTGTTTAAGTATAAAAGTCTGTATTTTTCTGATTTTTTTAAATGTCAGATCTTTAAAAATTCATATCTTTGCATGAAAAAATCAGAAAGATAAAATAAAAATAACCTCTTGNCGTGTTTAAGTATAAAAGTCTGTATTTTTCTGATTTTTTTAAATGTCAGATCTTTAAAAATTCATATCTTTGAATAAAAAAATCAGAAAGATAAAATAAAAATAACCTCTTACTTAGTGAATAAAGGAGAATAATTAAAAATAAAAATTATTTGCTTATCTTTTGATTTTTAATTAATTAAATAATCTCTGTGGTATTTCAATTCATTATAGCTGAACATTGTTAACCACAACTTAAAATTTTANCTTAGTGAATAAAGGAGAATAATTAAAAATAAAAATTATTTGCTTATCTTTTGATTTTTAATTAATTAAATACTCTCTGTGGTATTTCAATTCATTATAGCTGAACATTGCTAACCACAACTTAAAATTTTTAGGGTTTATTCCTCATGACAGAGGTTATGTTATCTGATTTTTCCAAGGTCATAGGACTTCTCTGTGTTTCTAACTCTAACTTTCAAGCTAAGATGACTATTTTGGCTTAATTTAATTATATAAATTGAAATACTGCTTGAAAAATTATGGGATAATTTTTAATAGGTTTCATATGGTTTGAGAAGCTTAGGAAAAATATCATAATGGTTTGAATAATTTTGGTTATTTCTAAATTTAATTAAGTGTGTATATATTTTATTAATTTATGTAAATTAAATAACAATAAAAATTAACAAAATTAGATTCAGATTATGTGTAAAAATTATGTTAACCCATTGTAAAAATTTGAAAATTATTTATTCAGTTTAAGCACTAAAGTTGACTTTCTAAGAAACATTATATTTTTGTGTAAAAATAATTATATTAAATTAAATACACTTAGAAAAATTATGAAAAATTGTTTCCTGAGTTCCTTCTGATATGGAGCACTTAGTAAAAATAAAAGACATCTTTGATAAAATATTTAAGTTTTGGTGTATATTTTTAATTAAAATTAATTAAAAATAGTTAAAAAATTCAAAAATATAACAAAAATTTAAAAATATGCCTAATTGGTTCTTGATCACTTCAAACTCATTAAAAAATTCTTTTTAATTTATTTAAGTTAAAAAATAAATTTCTAAAGGCTTAAAAGGCATNAACTCATTAAAAAATTCTTTTTAATTTATTTAAGTTAAAAAATAAATTTCTAAAGGCTTAAAAGGCATTTTTATAGTTTCTCATTAAAACAATTATATAAGTAAATTAAAAATCATAAAAATATAAAATTTGTTTCTCTGAGTTCATTGAGTTGAGAGAGGTTTAATACAAATATAAAAATAATTTTTGTAACTAAAACATCTTTTCCATTCAAATTAAATCATAAAAGTCAATAAATAATTATAAAACTAAATTAAAAAATTTGATTAAAAAAATCATGAAATTTTGTCTAATTATTTCTCTTATCTAAAAAAACCTTTAATAATTTTTTCATAAACCAAAGACTTTATTTTGGTTGATTAAATAAATTAATTTTGAAAGTCCTATTTTCTGAAATAATAATTATTTAATATAAAATTTGAAAACTACATTTTCTCCTCTAATGTTTTAGCTATCTTTATGGATAGGGTACCCTAAAATCTCTTAATTCATTTGAGTGGTGCTTAATGAGTTAAAGTGGTCATTTTAGATTTTGGTTACTCAATCAAAATTTAGGATTAATCCAAAGAGAAAATGGGTAATTTTTNTTTTATACCTTTGCTCTGAGAAGGGAGGCTTCAATCAAAGGTGCTTGGCACGTTCGTTGGGGTCCAAGGAGGCTAGGGATTAAGTCCCTAGAATCACTCTTGGAAGCCATTATTTTCATATTTGAAGTATATTTTGGAATTTTTCTATAATTTTGATTGGATTGAAATGGTTTCACGACAAAAGAGGCGACTTGAGTTTGACGACTCTTGCTTTGTCAATGCGAAGGCTCAGTCGAGCTTTTCTTCAGTGTTTGAGGGAATAAAATGCATACAAGATCGATTTTTTGAGAGTCCGAGAGGGGAAATTGAACGAGTTATTATCGAGCAGAGGTGGGAAAACTTCTGTTACATCACCAATAAGGCTGCTGCAAATATTGTGAAAGAATTTTATGCCAACGTGTTATATTCTGAGGACGCAATCGTTCAAGTGCGGGGATTTTCTGTTGAATTTAGTGCCGCCCGCATTAACTCCTTTTACGAAGTCCAAGACTCTTATAGATGTCACTATGAAACCTTCAGTACGATGGAAGGCCACCTGAATGATGTGATCAACTTTCTCACTGATGGGAAAGGAACGTGAAGATAAAGCAACGAGAACGGATAATTTTTTCTGCTTCCATGTTGAATGCCACCTCTAAAGCGTGGCACTATTTTATTTCCTCTACTCTATTACCGACCTATCACCATAATGAGGAAACAAGAGATAGAGCTATTCTGAATTTCTATATTCAGAATAATATAAATATAAATGTGGGGAGAATTATTTTTAAGAATATATTAACCACGACAAGAAGTGAAACAAGTGGAGGTCTAGAACATCCTCGCCTCATTTATGCACTTTGCCAACTTTCTGGAGTGAAAGCTGGAGATGATGAGGAATGCGTTTACCCTATGAAACCCATTAGTAAAGCTAATTTAAAAACATATGAATCCCACGAAAAATGGAGAACTGGGAGTAGGAGTCAAGAACTTTCTACTAGTAGAGATGTCCCCTCTACAAGTTATGACATTCCTTCTTCTAGCTCCCATATTCTTACCAATTTGATGAATGAAATGACCTTGCAGCGAAAAAGTATAGGTTAATAAATGAAAGGATTAGAGGTTTAGAAAGTTGACAAGATTATGATAGTGAGTACCTTCAGAGGCATTTAAATTTTGAGATAGTTTATTATGAAGCTCAGGCCCGACACTACAGAGGTGAGCCTGATGTTACTTTTCCTGAGTGCCCTTGATATACTCAGAATCAGCCCAATCCACCTGGTGACCAAGGAGACGAAGACATAGTTTGGGATTTTGATATCTGAATGTAGTTTATGTACTTGTATTTGTACTTTTATTTTTATTTTTTGTAATAGAAATGGATGTTTGTGTGTTTGTACTTTCATTTTTATTGTTATGTTGTAATTGGATAAATTTTAAATTATTGTTATAATTGTTAGTGTGGTAGTTAAAATTTGCATGTGTAGGATAATGGATGTTGATTAGTACTTTATGAATTGTAATGTTGATTTTCATTTTTGCATTTTAATTGTAATTGTTTTGTTCAGTATTTTTGTTAAATTGTAATGTGATGTGATTTTTATTTTGCATTTTAATTGTAATTATTTTTGTTTAGTATTGTGGATGTGTTAGTGAAAATATTGTGTTTGTCTGATGTTTAGTTTTGTACTTATTTCAAAATTTCATTACCCAACAAATTCTCTAATGATTTATACGTGTAGAAATCTACTAATGTTATAGACCAGGTGAAGTAGAAATTTTGAGAAGGACTGCAAAAATTTTAGAATGATGAAAATGCCTAAAATACTAAGGTATGATTTATACTTAGAATTTTTCTTTCCACATGTATCATTTCATATTGAAAAATTTAAGTTTGGGGAAGAGAAGAAAAAGATTAACTATTAGATGTTCTCAATTTAAATATTTTCAAAAATTATCAATATGATTTTATGCAGTGAATTTAATTTCAGGTAACTATATTTTATAGCTATTTAAATATTATGGTAGATTTAAAAGAATATTTTTGTAATAAAATTTATTTTGTAGATTAAAGATATTTAGTATAAGAGAATAAGACTATAGTTAATTATTTAAAGTAAAGGAAACTATATTTTGAAGTATTAAGAATCTGGTAATTCATTTGAGAAGAAAAGATTGGGGCTCAATGATGTAAAAGCTATGAAATATTTATAAGGTAAAGGAATGCTTTGAGTTTCAAATTTAGAGAAAGAAAGGTGATGTTCAAAATCATTAAAGTCTATCCAGATATAGTAATCCTCACTTGAATAAGGAAAAAGAAAAAATTGACAACAATCCCTGAAAAGAAAAGAAAAATATGTTGAATTGAAGGCAATTCAATTGAAAAAGAGAAAAGAAAGAAAAAATATGAAAGTGAGGAGAAGCTTGAGGATGTGCCTAATTAAAAATTGACTTCACTGGGCCTACCTAAAGGGAAAACCTAATACATTCCTGAACTTATATTTATGGATTAGATCTTTTACTAGTAGTGTTCTCATGAAGTTCCTATCATTTGAATATTCTAAGTGACTTAATATTACAACATATAGTCATTCTTGAAATGAATAGAAGACTAGAACTCTTAAACTTGATGATTAGATAATCTTGAAGCTACAGAGTTAATTTAATTACTTGAATTTTTTTAAAAAATCTCACTATGGTATTTACTTAGATCAAACTTATAATATTTCTGAATTAAAACTTTACTACCATAGATCATAACTTTTACATAATACTAAAATTACTTGAGGACAAGTAATAGTTAAGTTTGGGGGATTTTGACCAAAGGAAAATATGTTGAGATTTTCATACCTATTTTACACTGTTTTTGATGATATTGTACTTTAAAGAAAGGTATTTTTGATGTTTTGTTGCAGGAATGATGAATTAGGGTCATTGGAGCAAAAATATGCAAAAAGGAGCAAATTTGGAGCGAAAAAGACCAAAATGTGAAGATTTGAACTAGGGCGCCGATGACGAGAATTTCTCGAGACTCCAGATTTAATGATTTAGAAAGCCCGTCGATGGGCAGTTATGTCCAACAATGCATTAGATGAGGACTATATTCTCAACAGACAAATGATGTTTAAAGATAATGAGACTGTTGCACTTAATGAGGAGTACAGTGTTATAATTCAAAAAAAGCTTTCTGAAAAACTTAAAGATCCTGGTAGCTTTACAATTTCATGTGCAATAAGAGACATATTTTATGGGAAAGCTTTATGTGATTTTGGTGAAAGCATTAACCTTATGCCATTATCAATATTCAAAAAATTGGGATTAGAAGGAATAACCCATACTATTGTAACTCTGCAGTTAGCAGATCTTTCGATAACATACCCTAAAGGAGTTTGTCGGCGTTATTTCGGGGTTGGAGGGGAGTTGCCCGTAAGAAGCTGTCAGTCACCGGAATCGAAATCCCATANGCCCCTATAGTTAATTACATCTTAAATGACCAAAGCCACCTAAAAAGACTCTCGATAAAAATCAAGAAATATCATCTTCAAAAAATTTCAAAGGGTAGGACTCTTCAACGTACTCTCGATAAAAATCAAGGAATATTATCTTCAAGGAATTTCAAAGGGTAGGGCTCTTTAACGAAATCCTCTCGATAAAAATCAAGAAAAAATATCTTCAAGGAATTTCAAAGGGTAGGACTCTTCAACGAAATCGACACCTAAGAAGACTCTCGATAAAAATCAGGAAATACTATCTTCAAGGAGTTTCAAAGGGTAGGACTTTTCAATGAGATCGGACATAGAGGTGTGAAAGGGGATTGGTTCAAATTTAGAACATTTTATTGTAGAATCCAAAGGAGGAGGGTGAAAGGGGATTGGTTCAAATTTGGAACATTTTATTGTAGAATCCAAAGGAAGAAGAACTAAGGTGAAAGGGGATTGGTTCAAATTTGGAACATTTTATTGTAGAATCCAAAGGAAGAAGGACTAGAGAAAGGGGATTTGTTCAAATTTGGAACATTTTATTGTAGAATCCAAAGGAGGAAGAACTAGGGAATGTCATGGATCCAGAGGAGAACCTCGG
>JXCR01039251.1:143796-170622 GCA_002079205.1 Phalaenopsis hybrid cultivar | reverse complement strand
TGGCCCTATGGTTGAAGTTCTTTAAATTTTATGAGGGCATATTAAAGTTGATTAGAGGGACACCGGTTAGGATCCTACGGTTCCCTCGCTCTGGCACTGAGGGCATATTAAAGTTGATTTGAGCGACACCGGTTAGGATCCTACGGTTCCCTCGTTCCGGCATCACTATTTTTATTTGGACACTTAGTCCAAAATGAACTTACTAAACCCAACTTAATGAGTTTCATAATTTCATTTAAACAGTGGGAAGCCTCGCTAGCAACCGTAGGTTACTTCCTCCGACGAATTCCTGATCATCCGATAGAGACGTCTTAATTTAGTTGAAGTTGTAGTTTTATGTGATGTTTGTGATTAAATTTTGAGTTGTTTTATATTTTGAATGTTGTGGCGGTGAATTTTATCTTGGTTGATTTTAATTTTGGTTTCGAGTTATGGTTATGGTTATGTGGCTACCCGGATGGTTTTAGTTTTCATGCAGGGTGGCATCATTGTTTAGCATGGGTATAAAAGTACAGTATGAAAGTACAAGAAAGACAACGCTGAAAACTGTAAAAGCGTACCTGGCGAGTCTTCTCGTTCCACCACTATGAGAGGCAAAAAGTAAGGTTTACCTAACCCTATGTCATATTTTGGTGAGTCCTTAAAAGTTTAATTAAGGATGATTTTGCTAAGCAAAATATATTAAGTTTAGTAGATCTCCGATGTGTCCAACAGATCTAGAGAAAGAAGTAGGTCCATGCTACTCTCTCGCTGCCTGGTGGAAAATCCCGAGTTCTTTTTAAACTTATAATGTTGCTTAATAATTCATCCTGTAAATACCCTTAATGCTCAGTGAACCCTGATGTCTAAATTATCCCTAAGAATAAGGTAATTATAACTTATCATTTACTTTAAAAATTATGTGGGTGAAGACCCTTAAAGAGGCAAGTTAATGTAATTTGAACACTTCGCCAAATTTTTAATCCTAATTGGGATTAGTGGTGTTTCAAGGATGTTTGATATAATTATGTTTATTTCTCTGATCCTTGTTTAATCAATTTTTGATTTAGCCTAAGTCACCACTAAGCCCTTAGGACCTAGGTGAGTGTCTTAATTAATTTTGAAAAGGGTTAAGCTTTAAGTGGTCATGATTCATAATTTGGATTTTTTTTGAAAATCAAGATAANTTTATTTTTGTAATTTTTCTACACAAAGTTATGAATTTTCTAAGTTAAGGGTATTTAAATAAATAAGAAAAATCTTATTTATCTATTTAAACCTCACGTGCTGACTAGATCCTAGGCAGCTCCAAAGGTATGTGTGGCGCACTCTGGTTGGGCGCCACCATCCACGTAGCTTGCTGACTCGGCCCGCTGTTTATGCCCCGAAGCACTGTCCGGCTCGATCTCCCCCGTCCATTTGATACACGCTTGATGAAACGGCTCCCCGTCATCGTCCCCGATAGAATGATCCCGTGCCTGTCCACACTAAAACCTTAAGATCTCGGCCTAGACTCAACCAAATCACTTCGGGTTTGATCCTATGGACTCTTCTAAGTGAGACGAACACATCCATATGGTTAATGTAGGATGAAATCAAGCCTAAGTAAATGGAGAATCAAAATAAGCTCGGGAGGAGAAGTTTTATACCTTTGCTCTAAGAA
Source organism: Phalaenopsis hybrid cultivar (assembly GCA_002079205.1). Classification (NCBI taxonomy): domain Eukaryota; kingdom Viridiplantae; phylum Streptophyta; class Magnoliopsida; order Asparagales; family Orchidaceae; genus Phalaenopsis; species Phalaenopsis hybrid cultivar. Next base: position 168,980 of record JXCR01039251.1, on the reverse strand, counting down.
GGGAGGCTTCAATTAAAGGTGCTCGACACGTTTGTTGCGGTCCAATGAGGCTAGGGCTTGGTGTGAAGCCTAGGATGAATTCAGACCAGCTCGATTTCAGGTGTTGGTCTAGAGCTATGGTGGAGGCTATTTCAGAGGGTAATTTGATGGGGCTTTGTCTTCTCTTACTGTTGGGAAGGTGTGGCCACAAGCAATTGAAGTTTAGTGGATTGTGGAGGTGTACTGGGTTCTGTCCTGGTTTCCGGCAAGGTTTCAAACTCAAAATTGTGCTCCGGTAATGGGAATGGGTGAGGGAAAATGATTGGAATGCACTGAGGGGATCTTTGGGAAGCTCTGTGTGAAGTTTGGAGAGGCCTCTCTAAGAAAATTTCAGCACACCCCCCATGGCCGTGGGAGGTGAGTTTTTATAAAAATGGCCATTGGGTGCCTCTCAAGGCATAAGTTTGGGTGCATTTTGGTGCTTAGGTGGAGGACAGAGGAGCTCTTCAATTTGATTTGGATGAGCTGGTCTCTAGGTTTGATTTGGGTGAGGTGCCATGGGAGTGGCTCTTGGTTTTGGGTTTTTCCGGCCACTAGGCCTACCAGCCGGCCAGGCTTGATTTGGGTGAGGTGCCATGAGAGTGGCTCTTGGTTTTGGGCTTTTCTGACCACTAAACTTGCCGGCTGTCCAGGGGTAGGTGGGCTAGGAGCTCAGGGAACCCAGAGGAATCCATCACAGCAATTTAATGCAAATGTGTTTGGATTTGGCGGAGATATCNTTTGATTTGGATGAGCTGGCCTCTAAGTTTGATTTGGGTGAGGTGCCATGGGGGTGGCTCTTATTTTTGGGTTTTTACGGCCACTAGGCTGGCCGGTCGGCCAAGGAGGTGGCTAGGAGCTCAGGGAACCCAGAGGAATCCATCATAGCAATTTAATGCAAATGTGTTTGGATTTGGGGTGGCTAGGAGCTCAGGGAACCCAGAGGAATCCATCAAAACAATTTAATGCAAATGTGCTTTAATTTGGTAAAGATATCTTAAGCATGTGCATTTTTGGAAATAAAATCCTTTAATTTGGGGTACCTTTGGTCCATGGCTTAGNGTGGCTTTAAGGTGGTTAGGTCACATTTAGTGTATGGGTCCAAGTAGGTGCAAATGACCAAAACTTGGATTTTGGCTAGGTTATCCATGTCAATTGGCCCAAATAATTGTTTCATTTGGTGTAGATGATCATAATAAATCTTGGTGAAGGATGGAAGTGGTTTTGAGTTCAATTGAAAGGTCAATTTGAAGGAATTTTGAACTTAAATCAAGGATGGAAGTGGTTTTGAGCTCAATTGGAGGGTCAATTTGAGGGAATTTTGAACTTTAATCATTTTGGTCATGTTGGGTGCTGGCCCAAATAAATGTTTCATTTGGTGTATATGATCATAAGGAACAACTTTGGTGAAGAATAGAAGAGTGGGCTAGGCTTAGGTCTAGCTTGGGTTAGCCTTGGGCTAAGTCCAAATTGATTATTTTAAATGTTTGAGTTCAATTGAAAGGTCAATTTGAAGGAATTTTGAACTTTAATCAATTTGGTCATGGTTGAGTTAAATTGAAAGGTCATTTGAGGGAATTTTGAACTTTAATCAATTTGGTCATGTTGGGCTAGGCTTGGGTCTAGCTTGGGTTAGCCTTGGGCTAAGTCCAAATTTATTATTGTAAATGGTCTATAGGAACCTCATGAAGAGTTTTCAACATGAATTGGATGCCAATTTGGAGGTTAAGACAATTGGGGACCCTATGAAGAGTTTTCAACATGAATTGGGTGCCAATTTGGAGGTTAAGGCAATCAAGTTAGATAAAATTTGAGTTTTCAACATGAATTGAATGCCAATTTGGAGGTTAAGGCAATCAATTGGGTGAAATTTGTGGAATTACCAATTTGGGGCTAAATTTGGGAATTTTGGATTTAGGCCAAAATTAAATGGATTTGAGGCTTAACCAATGCCAATTGATGATTGATTTTGATGTATAGGAATGTCATAAAAATTTTTCAGCATTAATTANGACCTCATGAAGAGTTTTCAACATGATTTGGATGCCAATTTGGAGGTTAAAGCAATCAATTGGGTGAAATTTTGGGACTTAGCCAATTTGAAGCTAAATTTGGGAATTTTGGATTTAGGCCAAAATCAAATGGATTTGAAACTTCATAAAGGTCAATTGATGGTTGATTTTGATGTATGTGAATGTTATAGGAATTTTCAACATCAATTGGTGCCAATTGACTAGGTCATGGGTTCAATTTGGTGAGATTAAGTCATAAGGTCAAAATTAGGGTTTTGGCCCAAATCAAAATTGGGCTCAAATCATGGACTAATTGAGCTTGGATTTTGTTTAGTTTAGTCATATCAAAAGTTAATTTGAGTTTAAGATTGGAATTGGGTTCAATTGAGATCAAATTGATGGACATTTGAGATGGATTTGGGGAAATTTGAGTCTTTAAAGGGTAATTTGGGAATTTTGGTTAAAGAATGGTCAAATTGGCCAAATTGGGTCATGTGGTAGTTAAGAAAAATGAAATTGGGAATATTTAAAATTTATTGGGATTTTTTGGGAATTTTTGGAGTTTTTGGGATTTTGGGTCCAAGAGTAGTATTTTGGTAATTTGGGGGTGCTTTAGGGGTAAAAGGCCAAGATGGGTATTTTGGTAGATTTGAGGTACCAAGCATCACCAATAAGCCATGGACCAATGAGAACCCCATTTTGGGTCCTCTGNTTGAGGGAATTTTGAACTTTAATCAATTTGGTCATGTTGGGCTAGGCTTGGGTCTAGCTTAGGTTAGCCTTGAGCTAAGTCTAAATTGATTGTTATAAATGGTCAATAGGGACCTCATGAAGAGTTTCCAATATGAATTGGATGCCAATTTGGAGGTTAAGGCAATCAATTGGGTGAAATTTGGGGACTTAGCCAATTTGGGGCTAAATTTGGGAATTTTGGATTTACGCCAAAATCAAATGGATTTGAGACTTCACCAAGGCCAATTTATGGTTGATTTTGATGTATAGGAACGTTATAAAGATTTTGCAACATTAATTGAGGCCAATTCACTAGACTATGGGTTCAATTTGGTGAGATTAGGTCATATGGTCAAAATTGGGGTTTTGACCAAAATCAAAATTGGGCTCAAATCATGGACCAATTAAACTTGGATTTGGTTAAATTTGGTCATATAAAAAGTGAATTTGAGTTTAGTATTGGAATTGGGGTCAATTAAGATCAAATTGATGGACATTTGAGTTGGATTTGGGGAAATTTGGGTCTTTAAAGGGAAATTTGGGGATTTTGGTTAAAGATGGTTAAATTGGCCAAATTCGGTCACGTGGTAGTTTAGAGAAATGAAATTGGGAATATTTGGGATTTATTGGGATTTACTGGGAATTTTTTGAATTTTTAGAATTTTGGATTATGGAGAGGTATTTTGGTAATTTGGGGGTGTTTTAGGGGTAAAAGGCCAGATGGGTATTTTGGTAGAGTTGAGGTACCAATCATCACCAACAAGCGACGGACCAATGGAAACCCCATTTTGGGTCCTCTACATAGTGGTCTTAGCTAAACCCTAGTCTTAGAGCTAGTAGGTTTAGGGGACCATCTACATGAGTGTCCCAAAAGATCTAGGGATCTAGGCTAGAAACTTGAGTTGAGGGTTGTGAGTGATTGTTGGTGCAGATAAGTGTAGTGAGTTCCTTAGCTCCAGACCAACACCCAAGGTCAACCCTAGGGTCCAGCAATCCTTAGGGTGACTCATCTTGAGTTTCCCCCACAGTGACCCCACCTACTAAATGCTAGAGGTTATGACCAATATGTGGAACTTCAAGTTGAGAAGAGTTTGGAATTTCTAATGGTGAGGGTTCTAAGTCTAGTTTTCTAGGGATAGTCAACAGAAAAATTCCTATGGCTAGACCCTAGGCTACTAAAGAGGAAAAACTAAACCTCAACAAAAAATGAGGTCAACAAATGGACCCCCAATAGGTGTGGTGAGCTGGGCAAGCACACCGTGCGTATTGGCATTGGCCGGCGAGATCAACAAAAACCAATACAAATTCCCAAGTCAACAGACTCTGAAGTATGCGTAGAGTTGTGTGTGTGATTTGTTTCTGCCAGGGAATTAGCAGGTGATCGTCTAGTTGGAATCAAGGTGTAGGGACTCTCGCTGGGAATCGGAGAGTGAATTTTGAGTTATGAAATTTCAGGTATTTATAAAGGATGGGAATCAGTATGTAAGTGTTGAGCCCGAGGTGGGAATTGAAATTTAGATATCAATTCAAAAAGAGAGAGAGAGAGAGTCGGAGTGTAAGGACCGACCTCGGATGTAATGAATCAGAAATGTAGGCTGATTTGGACATGGGAATTCAAATGTAGGTCAATTCTCAAAAGAAAGTGTCGGAATGTAATTATCGACCTCGAATGTAATGAATCAGAAATGTAGGACTGATTCGGGAATGAGGATTGAAATGTAGGTCAATTTTCAAAAGAAAGTGTTGGAATGTAAGGACCGACCTCGAATGTAATGAATCTGAAATGTAGGACTGATTTGGAAATGAGAAGTAAAATGTAGGTCAATTCTCAAAAGACAGTGTTGGAATGTAAGGACCGACCTCGAATGTAATGAATTAGAAATGTAGGAGATTCGGAAATGAGAATTTAAATATAGGTCAATTCTCAAAAGAAGGTGTCGGAATGTAAGGACCGACCTCGAGTGTAATGAATCAGAAATGTAGGACTTATTCGGAAATGAGAATTGAAATGTAGGTCAATCTTCAAAAGAAAGTGTCGGAAAGTAAGGACCAACCTCGAATGTAATGAATCAGAAATATAGGACTGATTTAGAAGTGAGAATTGAAATGTAGGTCAATTCTCGAAGATGAGAGAATTGAAATGTAAGTATCAATTCAAAGATGTGAGAATTGAAATGTAGATATCAATTCAAAGATGAGGATTGAAATGTAAGTATCAATTCAAAGATGAGAGAATTGAAATGTAAGTATCAATTCAAAGATGTGAGAATTGAAATGTAAGTATCACTTCAAAGATGAGAGAATTGAAATGTAAGTATCAGTTCAAAGATGAAGAATTGAAATGTAAGTATCAATTCAAAGATGTGAGAATTGAAATGTAGGTATCAATTCAAAGATGAGAGAATTCAAATGTAAGTATCAATTCAAAGATGTGAGAATTGATATGTAAGTATCAATTCAAAGATGTGAGAATTGATATGTAAGTATCAATTCAAAGATGTGAGAATCGGAACTTAGGTACTGATTCAAAAATGAGAATTGAAATTTACAAAGCATATGGCGTTGAATTTGCAGAAGTGTGTCATGTGAAAAGGTTGATTTTGAAAAAGATTTGTAGAGCTTTGTAGAGCTTTGTGAGGTTTTGTGCAGAATGCAAAATTCTATGAGGATGTGAAGAGAGTTGAGGTAGATAACGATGGTTGTGTTGCGCGCACAAAGTGTAGGAAATTCCAAAAACGAAAATATCCACTCAATAGATTTTCTTGTTGTTTTAAAGTTTTAATTTTAATTGGTTGATTTAAAAGAAATTTGTTTTGTTATTCACTTGTTTATGATTATTTTTCATTTGTGTTTTGTTCCTTGTTCATTAAAATCCCGAACCATCGCACGGTCCGCGGCTTTCATCCATCGCACAAAAAGGCAACTGACAAAAAGGCACAATTTGAGAGAAATTTCCATTAATATGTTTCAATAAAGATGCTATAGATCAAACATAGGCTAATGCCTCAAAAGGTACATCATGTAATCCATGCTGAAATACACTGAGAAGCCCCTCATGATATGAGGACATCATAGACTGATTACATCAGATACATGTCATCTTGTTAAAAGAAAGCAAGTGAATCCTCTGTGCCTGGTATGTTGAGCTCCTGATCAAGCAGACCTTCTAAGTCATGCTCCAGGATAAGAGTTCCCTTTGCATGTACTTAGAGGTACAACCTTCTCATAGCTCGTAAGGAAACAACTCCTCCAATTCTGGGTCCTGGTGGAATCCATATGGTATTTTACTGTCATCCATCCTGCAGAAGGTTACAGACACCCTACGGTGTCGTACTCCTGGAATGCAGTGTTTGACAACGTCTGCACCGTTGCCCTTGAGAACAAGTACTAAACCAACTGGAAGAGGAATCTCCACAGCTCCTCTGAATTCACCTGGGCCGATTACATCGATTTATTTTCCAAACAGAATATTGCTTTTACTCATGAATGAGGCCGTGCAGAAAGGCCTCACAAAATCATGATGGTCGATGTGTGGGGGGATGCAGTCACCTTCTTCATAAATGTTGATGATGCAAGTGTTAGGAATGCAAGTAGTGGGTAGAATATTCCACTTGACCATTCTCTTGTTCATCCATTTTATCGTCGGTGGTAACGGATCCACTTGGTCGTATTTGAGGATCCCAGACAGATTCCCCTATTTGTCGTTCGTAAAATTGTAGCAACAACCGCATTGGATGGTGATTCTTCCCTTTCCCCGCATCCATTTCTTCGGCTCGGAATATGTTCTCTTCATGAGAAGGCCTGCTCGAACTCTATCTCTTAAATCGAAGATGCAGTCCAGAATGCTTCTTTCATCAGTTTCAGAGAAAACCCTGGCATATAGCTCCAAGCCCTCCAATATGTTGACAAACTTTCCCTGAACTTCCGCATAGAACTCGAATTCTTTTTTATTTACTTTGATTATCTTATAGTATTCTACCATACCAGGAGTTGGCAGCTACCGATAGCGTTCCTTCCTCCGGGCCTCGGCAGGAACCTAAACTGGTGCTGGTCGATCCGGAGTATGAGATTCAACCTCTAGTGGGATGTATGATCCTGAGCTCCATGGCGCGCGCTGATCCATGCCTAGTGGGACATATGGTTCATTTGTCGTGAAGTCTGGAGTCTAAGACTCATTGGTGCTTTAAGTGTATTCTTGTAATGTACTGAAATGCTGTAGATGCAGAACATTGCAGTCTGGGCATTCTACAAATGCGCCCATGACTGATGTCCCGGCTGGTACCTCAACATTGCATGTTGGGCAACCCCTGCATAAGATATCTGGAACTGGGAGCATATCTGATTCTGTCACAAATCCTGACTCTTCATCTGTAGTGGGCAGGCTGGTAGAAGTTTCTCTCAGATTTGGGTCGTAAATATGTCCCTAAGGAATGAGGGTAAGAAAACTGCTTACGTCTCTCTGGCGTTTGCGTTCCTTTCGTAGGAAGGCTCTCTGTTTCTTTCAACTGGCATTTCTGCGCTGCGTCCTGCAGAGCGGAGTATTCGATAGTTGTTCACTATGGGCGGCTATCAGGTCCCTTGCTGGAGTAGCTATCATGGGGGGCAGTCGGCTGGGCCCCTCCATCGGATCTTGTTCCGCTATCACGTTTTTACCTTTGCGTGACACATTGTCTTGAGTGGTCACCCTCAATAGTGAAGGCAGTCCCTCCGTCTCTTTATTGCTGACTGCGTCTATTAGAGGACCCTCGTAGTCCATATCAATCTGGTTGAAATCCATGTTGAAATCTATGACACCTCCTTGTGGCGTCATCTCTTCATTCAGTGCAAGGTTCCAGCCGTCCTGGAAGGCAAAGATCAGCCTCTGTCCTGACATTTTTCTGCAGACGACATGAAAAACGTCAGTGGGCCGAAGCTTGGCATGAACAAGAACAGAATAAAGTATTTATTAAAGTAAATTTTAGTTTGTTTTGGTGAAAAGGATTATTCATTTTATGTGTGAGTTTTGTTTAATTTAGTAAAGTATTTAAATTTAAAGATAGAAAAGAGAACGTGTGAAGTTCAAAAATCTTCTCAAAATTTTTATTGTAATGAGGTTAATTACAAAATTTGGACCCGATTATAAACATTTGGCCACATAGATAACCCTAAAAAAATCAAAGTTTCAAAGCAAGAAGAGGCAAGCAGAGGCAGGCGACCTCAGGTTGCGTAATAGGTTTTCAGGTATCGTCCATTTATCGGTAACATGGGTCTTTCACCTGGAAGTCCACTAACTGGTAGGCTCCGCCTGTATAGACCTTATTAACGACAAATGGTACCTCCCAAGTTGGCTCAAATTTCCTACCTATTTTGTGGCGAGCAAGAATAGGTCATTTGAGCACAAGTACGAGGTCATCAATTTTGAATGTTCTTGGGTGGACCAATTTTTCATGGGCTTGTACCATCTTTGCTTGGTAGAGCTCCAAATGTTGTTGTGCTTCCAATCGTTTTCCCTTGAGACTCTCTAGTTCTTCAAGCCTGAGTTTTGCGATTTCTTCAGTTGTGTGTTGGTTAGCAACGACGACTCTGAGAGATGGTGTCTGGATTTCTAGCGGTAGCATGGCCTCGATCCCGTACACAAACATATAAGGTGTACACTGAGTGGGAGTCCTGAAAATCATCCAAAGGCCATAAGGCTCTAACAGTTTGTTATGCCAATCCCTTTTATTTTCATCCAGTGTTTTCTTCAAAATTTATACCAGTGTCTTGTTGAAAGCTTCAGCCAGACCATTTGCTCTGGGATAGTAAATTGTAGAGTATCTCCACTCTATCCCATGTATTCTGACTAAATTGTTGATCTTTGTGCTTTTGAAAGCTATCCCATTGTCAGAGATTATTCTTCACGGTAATCCTAAATGGTAGACAATTTGGCTTTTGAAAAATTGAAGGACGTGCTGCGTCGTAACGTCACATAAGCGGTACTGCCTCTGCCGATTTGGAGAAGTAATCCGTAGCGTAAGTATGTTCTTTAGAAGATGGAGGGTCTATCGGACCTATTATGTCTGTGCCCCAACACTCGAATGGCTACGAGACGTAACCTCACGTAACGGTACTGCCTCTACCCATTTGGAGAAGTAATCTATAGCGGCAAGTATGAATCTGTGTCCCTTTAGAAGATGGAGGGTCTATCGAACCTATTATGTCTGTGCCCCAACACTCGAATGGCCACAAGGCAACAGTTGGGTGCAACACATTCGGAGGCTGGTGTAAGACCACCCCATGCACTTAACATTAGTGACATCTTCTGGTTGTATCCATGCAATCGGACATCATTGTTGGACAATAATATCCAAGTCTTTTGATCTTCATTTTCATTTTTGGTCCCGATTGGTGAGCGCCACACAATCCGGCATGTACTTCTTTGACAATATTCTGTGCCTCGGCTCTGCTCAAACACTGTAGCCACATTTGGTCGAACGATCTTCTGTAGAGAACATTTCCCACCAGGGCGTAAGACATGGCCCTTCTTGTGATGTGGTGTGCCTCAGACTTGTCCTCTGACAGCTTTCCAATATGAAAATATTCTATTAATGGCTTACGCCAATCTTCGTTGATGTCTGCAACTGTATTTATTGTTTCTTCTTTTCCAATCGAGTTTCGCAATCGTTTCGAGACAAGACTCGCCTTCCTTGCACCGTGACTTCGATGGAATCCTCCGGGGGACATTCCATTTCCTTAGCGAGTTTTTCTAGAGCGTCGGCATGGGCATTATCTCCCCGAGGAATCCGGTAAAAGGTCACCTCAGGAATCTACTCTAGGAGCTTCATTGTGCACTGTTGGTATTATGCTAGTCTTGATTGTCCGGCGACTTGCTGGATGACAAGTTGAGAGTCACCATAAATGGCAATGTTTGTTATATTCATTGAAAGTGCCAATTCCAATACGGTGGTTAAAGCTTCATATTCTGCTTCATTGTTGGTGCACGACTCTGTCAGGTGGTATGAGAACCTCAACATAACCTTATCTGGCGTAATAAAGATCAAACCGATCCCTGCTTTTCCTGGTATAACTGTGCCTGATTCTTTATCTTTCCTCGCTGACGAAGCACCGTCGAAGTACATTTCCCAGCGCTGCGCACCAGGAAAATCATTTGTAATATCTGCTCGTCTGGTAACTCGTCGTTGAGAGAGGACCCAGCTGGCAGTGGGTGTGCAGCGAGAAAACCTGCCAAAATCTATCCCTTGATAGCATGGAGGGGCACAAAAGTTTTATCAAATTGCAATAAGATCATTGACCATCTCACTAAACATCCGGAGAGTGTTGGTTGGGTCATCAAATATTGCAATGGATTAACTTTCAAAATTAGGGTAATCTTATGAGAGAGCATGTAATGTGTAAGATTTTGGGCGGCAAAAATTAATGTCAGACAATGCTTCTCAACAGGTGGATACCTTACCTTCGTCGGTATTAGACAACGACTCAAGTAGTAGAGCGTATTTTCTTTTCCCTCCTCATTGACTTGGGCTAAGAGGGCTCCAAGAGAGTCATCTAAAGTCGCGGTATAAAGTATCAACGGTTTCCCAAGGATAGGGGCTGCCAAAACAGGAGGTGTCATTAAATATTGTTTAACGTCCACAAAGGCCTGCTGGCATTTCTCTTCCCAGATAAATTTGGCGTCCTTTTTAATCAATGCCAAGAAAGGTTGACACCTATCTGAGAGATTAGAAAAAAAGCGTCTTAGATATGCCAATTTCCCCTGGAAGGAACGTCGTTGTTTCAAGGTTTTAGGGGGAGGCATTTCCAAGATAGCTTTAATCTTATTCGGGTCGATCTCGATTCCCCGATGATGGACAATGAATCCTAGAAATTTCCTAGAGGTGACACCAAATGTGCACTTTAAGGGATTGATTTTAAGGTCATATCGTCGTAACCGTTAAAACACGATCCTCAAATCGTACAAATGGTCTATTTTTCGTTTACTTTTGATAATCAGATCATTCACGTAGCATTCTACTTGATTGTGAATGAGTTCGTCAAAAATCTTCATCATTGCACGGTGATATGTTGCTCCGGCGCTCTTTAGGCCAAACAACATCACTGTGTAGCAGAAGATTCCAATCAGTGTTCTGAAAGCTGTAAGCACTGCATCCTCGAGAGCCATCTTGATTTGGTTGTATCCCGATGATCCATCCATGAAGGAGAAAATCTCATGTGTCAAAGCGATGTCCACCATCATCTCTGGTATAGGTAGTGGAAACTTGTCTTTTGGACATGCCTTGTTCAAATCTCTGAAGTCGACACAAACGCGGATCTGTCCATTTTTCTTCTTAACAGGTACGATGTTGGCCAACCACGTGGGGTACTGTTCCTCTTTAACAAAGTTGGCATCTATCAACTTCTTCACTATGACGATGACTTGTTTTTCTATTTCAAGGCGCATTCTCATGGGAGCTTGTTTTACTGGAGTTATATTCTTGTCCACCCCAAGTTTATGGACTGCAACTTCTGCTGACAGCCCTGACATTTCATCGTAGCTCCATGCAAAGCAATCTTTGAATTCTGTTAATAGTTTGACCAATTCTGCAGATTCTTCGTCATCAAGTAGAGAACTTATAAATGTTGGTCGGGGTCATTCTTTAGTTCTGAGGTTAATCTCTTTCAATTCATTGACAGTAGATTTAATTTCTTCCTTAAACTCTAGGGGAGCATCTTCTATTGGTTGATCAGTAGAGTCATCTTCTATATCGAGGAAATACTCTTCTGACTCACTAGTAACAACCATGCAAAATTCAGAATCATCGACTGGTCCAAGTGTACCAAATCCGAGACCTTTTGAATTGGGAGTTCAACTTTTAGTATTCCATAATTTTTCAAAAAGTCGAAATTTATCTTTTGGCATTTTTTTTGGTAAGTGTCCCTATTGAATTAAAATTTGAACACAAGGCGAGAAGTAACCAAAAGGCAATTCCATTAATTCATTAGAATCAACATCCAAATTTACATGTTTGTCAAGCTCAATAGAGGTAGAAAACGGTAAAATTTGATCGGCTTTGAACCAACACTACGGACTTCCTTGACCTCTAAACTCTCGAACTTTTGCAGGAGAATCGGAGTAAGGGTCATAGTATTCACATAATGGTTTATCTGATCTTCATTATTTCATATTCATTCCTCTTTGTATTTTCTAGGGATCTCTCGTGGTTTATCCGATCATACATTGTTTTATATTCATTCTTCTCTATATCTTCTAGGGATATCTCATACTGAGGTCATTGTTTCATATTCATTCCTCTCTGTATCTTCTAGGGATATCTCGTACTGAGACTTCTTCTATTTGTCATCATTATTTCATCTTCAGAACTGTCTTCATCACCAATGTTGATAGTTGGCCTAGTATGTTCAACAATTAAATTGATCTTTCCTCGTCCACGTCCTCGGCCTCGACCTCGGGTCGTGCATGAACTAGAAGAACCTCCACTAACTTGTTGTAAGGGAGTGGTAGAAGGTTGTTGAAGCGGAGTTGTATGGCCTCCTTTTTGTGATTCTCCTTAATCTTCATCTTTGTTTGTGATAACTTCACGAGAGAAGAAAGTCCTCTTTGGAGGCGCGTAGTAGGCAGCATCTTCATGGATACCAACTTCATGCATTGAAAATGGTTGTAGATCTCCCTTGATGCAATTTTCTTGACTATCTTTGCGATATTTAATGCACTGGTGTAGAGATGATGGAACCATATTGTGCTCATGAATCCATGGTCGACCTAATAGAGCATTAAAAGAGGTCTCGGCGTCGATGATATGAAATTTAACGATTGTTACAAGTTCTCCAACCTTCATAAGTAATGTAATTGACCCAAGGGCTCTTTCTCCCTTTTGGTTGAATCCTCTTAACATCATTTTATCAGCTATAAGCTCTTGAGCTTCAATATTCAAATAGGCCAATGTCCGTAGGCTCATCAAGTTAAGAGATGCCCCAGGATCCACTAAAATTCTGGATAACACAAATCTGCCGATGTTGACGGAGATGTAGAGAGAATGGTTGTGGTCGGCGGTACCGAGCAACAAGTTTCATCTGTGAAGGTTACCCCTGACTGTTCTCTCAACGAGAAAACTTCATCTGAGGATGTGCTAGCCAATTGAGCTAAGCAAATTTCTGGATCAAGCAAAGCTGTAACCAGAGATTCTCTCATCTGCTTTGACAGGATCAAAGCGTCGTAGATGCCTAGTCGGGCAGGCAACTTCCTAAGATGAGCTAGCATGTTGTAGTCTACTTTGCATGATCCTCTGATTTTATCTTTGATTATTTGGTTCTTCCATTGGCGGAGGTGGTGGTATCTCTTCTCGAGTCATTATCTGTTTTCTTTTGTCTATTGGAGCTGTTCTCGGTGGTAAAACTTTTGCGCTCCTCAAATTAACTTCTGTGACTTCTTCTTCTTGAGATATCATTATTGAATCTTCCGGTGTATTTTCCTCCTCGTCGGAAAGATCTAAGTTGATGGCGAGTGGTGTACTATAATGCCAGAGAGTTGGCTCTTCGTTATCGGTGCTGTCATAAGCGATATCATCGAGTTCTTCTTTAGCCTTGACAACAAGTTCATCAGACTCGAGTACGATTTGAGGATCATTTTGGGGATCGAGACTGCAGCTAGATCGGTCATAATCAGTCATGTTATTACCAGAAATAGTCAAAACGTAGCCAAAATCACAATCATTATATTCATAAGGCCCCGGAGGGACAAAAAGATAATTATACAAAGTCAAGGGTTCGAGGATTTTCTTCCCCAAATCCAAGACAACTAGTCTAGTAAAGGCAGCCCCTATCCTACCCCCCGTGTTATCAATCTTTGTAGTGATGCTTTTCTTCTTCTTGCTCTTTGTCCTTGACGATGACGGATTTTCTGGCGAAACCTTCATCTCGGGCTCGGTATGCTGCAAACTCTGAATGGAAGCTTGTTTTGATGCAGACTGTAGCTTGTTTAGTATCTTCTTGAACGATCTGCTCCAGACCTCATTCCATTCTTCTTCGGTATTTGGAAGCTTGTTTTGATGAATCCTGTATTCGATTGAGGACCCTCTTGAGTTCATCCCAAGTTGTGCTCCATCTATCTGTTCCGACATATGGATCAATTGGGGAGATTAACTCAACTGAAATCATGTTTATGGAACCCTTTTCAGGTTCCCTCAAATACTCCTTCGGGATTGTTATGTCCTCTTCCTTCAGGTTCTTCTCAAGCCAGTCCTTAAAGACGAAACACTTGTCTATATTGTGTCCAAGTAACCGGTGGTATGGGTAATAATTCAGTTCATTCTTCTTATCCACCTCTTCTAGTTTCTTAGGATCAGGTAGTTTGAAGTCTGGTTTCTTCATCAAGCTTTTGAATATTTTAGGCACAGCTTCATCTTTAAAGGAATAAACAACTTTCTGTCGCTCTAACAAGGATATTCTTTTACCCACTGTTCGAGGTGATCCCTCCTGAGACAGTCGTTGGTTGGATTGACTGCTCTGTTTCTGAGAGTACTGTGACGAAGACTGACGATGCTCTTTTGCATATATTTTTATTGGTTGCTTTCCTTTGTCGGTAGTTGCGATTACCCTTGATTTTTTTTCGAACACTCTGGTTTCATGTGGCTCCATGTGCTTCATTTCTTCTTGAAGACTGCTGGCTTTATTGAGTAGCTTCTCGAAGGCTTTGATGGTGAGTCCCTATTTCTTCTTGAAGACTGTTGGCTTTACTGAGTAGCTTCTCGAAGAATTTGATGGTGAGTCCCGTAAGCATGAAATCTAATGGCCCATGAATGAAGCTTCTCGAAGGATTTGATGTTGAGTCCCTTAAGCATGAAAGCTACTGGCCCATGAATGCTTTTGAGTAAATCTCAATCACATGATGTTCCCGTAGCTGAGGTTCACATTTCATGCTAAGGTTTCTCCATCTCAAAATATAGTCTGCCAAAGTTTCACTGGGCTTCTGCTTCTCCGTCATGAGCTCTCCAATAGACACATGATGCTGTGCCATGACAAATCTTTTCATAAATAACTGTTCCAACTCAGAAAATGTTTTAACTGACCCGTTGGGCAAGTCAGCGTACCAGTCGAAAGAAATCCCTGAAAGGCTACTGATGAATCGTTGGCAGAGTAGAGCTTTGTTATTCCTCGTGTTGCCACAACTGGCTTGGAAATGTGCTATGTGCTGTCTGGGATTTCCAGTCCCATCGAATATCTTGAAGTTTGGGGCCACAAAACCCTTCGGGAAACGCACGACATCAAACTCCTCCGGGTAAGGTCTACCCTTTAAAATTGATGCACAGCCCTTGGAATGGGCTAAGGCATCCCGTACTTGTTCAACCATTTGCTTGAACTCTTTTTCTGGCATGACACCTGATGGAGAATCCTTCTTTGGTTGTTCATCTTTGTCTGTCAAAGCAGCCTCCCTTCTTTCATTTGTGATGTTTATGATTTCTGGCTGATTAATCTCTGGAGAAGCCAACCTTGGTGCTTGTGATTGCCCCTGAATGGTGGTCATGGCGGTCATAGCTGCAGTCATCTCTTCTATTCTTTTCTCCAATAGAACAACTTGCTCATCCCTTAGAAGGATAACTCTGCATAATTCGTCTACGGCGTTCTCTTTGGTGTGAGGTTGAGCCTCGCACATAGATGTGGTAGCTCTGGTTTCGATCAAATGGACATCCATGCCTCCAAGTAATCACTGTAATCAAAATCTTCATTGTCACTATTGACGGAAACTCCATGCTCTTGAGCTAACTCAGAAATCTCAATTCTGAGTTTCTCAACTTTTTCCTCAATTATTGATTCCTTGATTGCTTTAAGATCTGGGGAGGACCTTGATGGACATCCTCTACTTGTTCCTCCATCTCGCTGGCTATTGTCACAACGATGTCAGATATTTCAAGCACTGGTTTTACTTCCTATCCTGTAGGCTCACTGAACTATATCGGTGCAGCGACCTTGGGTACCCATACCCTCTTCTTTTTTAATGATGATACCTCAGGACGGAGTGTCTTAGTAGAGACATCGGTATGTCGAGGGAAGGTATGCTCCCCGTGGTGTAGACCGGCTACAGTGTCAGGTAACCGTCTTGTCTTTCTTTCTGCGATTGCGCGAATGACGGGTAAACCTCTCGGACCCAGTCTGGACTTAATCGGTCGGCGACCGGCAGTCCTGGTGGTGGTATGATTGGTGGTGACTATAGCAGTATCAACTCGGTTTCCCAAACGGATCCAGACGGTAACAANTATATATATATATATATATATATATACACACACACACAGACAATCTACTTTCATGCTTCTATCAAACAGAGGTTGAAGTAATATATATATATATAACAAAAGTTAAGAATTTCATTATGAAAAATTCAAGTTACAATTCTTAGATGGGGAGCATGTAAAGCATCTCTAGCCAATAAAAAATTAAGAGGGGGGAGGGGGTGGGGAGTAAGAAACAATACTTTTAAGGGAAAAAAGACTATCCTGGCAAGCCAATTAGCAGGTTTATTCCTTTTCCTATAAATAAATGAAAGTTGAACCTTCAGACTAGTGAATAAGGTTAGATTCTTCTTAACCCATTGTAAGTGGTATCAAGAGGAGTGTCTTACATCATGCAACATATGTAGAAGAACCTCTGAATCTCCTTCAAGAAGTAAATTATGCCAGTGATTCATCTTAGCAAAGGTGAGGGCCCAGTACACGACAATCAGCTCAGCTTCAAGGGCATCAAAAACATTAACAGGAGCCTAAAAAACAAGAGGCACTGTCCAAGATGATTCTTGAACACACCCCCCACGCCAGCCCCCAATTGAGAAAAACTATCATCAGTGATAATTTTTATGAAATGACAAACAGGGGGGAACTAATAAACTGTAGTTACCCTGTGAGAATGAGGCCTATCAGGTGGGGGAGGGGAACAAATGAATATGAAATTTTGGTAGTGTATTAACTTGTGCAAATAAAAAGTACAGTGTCTAGTCACTTGCAATTGAGAGCTGGTATGACCATCAAACTTGGCCTTGTTCCTGGCCATCCAGATGAACCAAGCAACCATAAAAGGTATTGTTCCAACTTTAGCTGCCTTCCCGCTCTTCAAGCAAGAAAGGATATTAGTCCATTCCAAATGAACAGTATTCAGTGTGAGACTTTAAGAGAATTCAGCCCAAACCTCATTAGAGAACCTGCTATTGAAGAATAAATAAGAAATAGATTCCTCCTCCTCCCCACATAAATAACATTTGGAAGGACCTCTTAGACCCCTGAGTTTAAGGATGTCATCAGTAGGGAGCAGGCCATTGAGAATTTTCCAACAGAAAAAAGACATAGAAGGGGATAAGCTTTTCTGCCAAATGGCTCCCCAATGGCTTTTGTTCCCAAGTGTTGAGTTTATAATAGATTGATTTAGTGAGACTCTGAAGCTTACAACCTTTTAAGTCTAATATATCAGCTCGAGATCTGTCAAATTAAATTCTGTTAACTTACATAGCAGAATGAGGTTGTAGAATGGTTTGGAGTAGAGGTAATAACCAGTGGTTCTCTTCCCAACAGTCAGCAACAGTTAATTGAGTATTAGTATGATCAGTGATAGGTTGTAGCATTTCCTTAGGACACCAGGAATCAAGGGAAAAATTAATCTTAACATTACCAATATCCCAGATGAATAGATCTTTAGCCTGTTTTCTGACTTTCAACATATTAACCCCTTGAGTCTCAAAGCCTTCTATTTACAATATTAGGATGACAATCCTTGCAATATTTCCCCAGCATGAATTTTTCCCAAAGAGATTTTTACTCTCTGAACTTGATCCAAATCTTGCATAGGTTGACTTGAAGAAGGTGATGCACACATTTAAAACTAATCCCCCCATCCACTATGGGTTTAGCTAATTTCTGCCAGCTAGCCAAATGGAGTTCTTGCATTTAACCAGCCCACAGAAACCTATTAAAAGCCCTTTCCAAATGCAATTCAGTACTTTTTTTTTCATACTGGTTATTTGGAGAATGTAGGAGGGAAAATTTTTATGAATTCTCTTCAACAATGTAATTCTACCCCCATTAGAGAGGAACAAGTGTGTCCAACTAGAAAGTGTGGCAGAGATCTTCCCCAACACATCTTTAAATTGAGTTTGCTTAGATCTACCTTTTAACAATTGAACTCCAAGATACTTGATGGGCAAGGTGGAACGAGTGAATTTGGTATAATCAAGAATCCAATTTCTTTGCATCAGAGGGGTATGCTGATTAAAGTAGACACTGCATTTATCTGGGTTAAATATTAAACCATAACGCATTTGGAAAAGCTATAGAAACTTACATACTTTCTTCACTGCATTCTTATTAGTACTAGAAAACACCATAATATCATATGCATAAACTAAATGTGAAATAGCCACTTTAGATTTATGGTGGTACCTGGCATAGCTGAAAGGGAGGAGACCTTTTTTTAGCATTCTGGATAGGTGGTCAAGAGCCATTATAAAGACAGTTGAAGATAGGGGATCACCTCGTTTTAGACCTCTAGAAGCTGAAAAGGAACCCCAAGCTTGTCCATTAATNGCTTCTGCTTCTCCATCATGAGCTCTCCAATAGACACATGATGTTGTGCCCCGGCAAATCTTTTCACAAATAACTGTTCCAACTCAAAAAATGTTTTAACTGACCCGTTGGGCAAGTCAGCGTACCAGTCGAAAGCAATCCCTGACAAGCTGCTGACGAACTGTTGGCAGAGTAGAGCTTCGTTATTCCTCGTGTTGCCACAACTTGCTCGGAAATGTGCTATGTGCTGTCTGGAATTTTCAGTATCATCGAATATCTTGAAGTTTGGGGCCACAAAACCCTTCGGGAAAGGCACGGCATCAAACTCCTCCGGGGAAGGTCTGCCCTTTAAAATTGATGCATTGCCCTTGGACTGGGCTAAAGCATCCAACACTTGTTCAGCCATTTGCTTGAACTTCTTTTCTAGCATGGCACTTGATGGAGAATCCTTCTTTGGTTGTTCATCTTTGTCTGTCGAAGTAGCCTCCCTTCTTTCATCTGTGATGTGTGTGATTTCTAGCTGATTAATCTCTGGAGAAGCCAACCTTGGTGCTTGTGATTGCCTCTGAATGGTGGCCATGGCGGTCATAGCTACAGTCATCTCTTCTATTCTTTTCTCCAGTAGAACAATTTGCTCATCCCTTAGGAGGATAACCCTGTGTAATTCATCTACGACGTTCTCTTCGGTGTGAGGTTGAGCCTCGCACGCAGATGTGGTAGCTCTGGTTTCGATCACATGGACATCCATGAAATCCTCCTCCAAGTAATCACTGTAATCAAAATCTTCATTGTCACTATTGACGGAAACTCCATGCTCTCGAGCTAACTCAGAAATCTCGATTCTAAGTTTCTCAACTTTTTACTCAATTAATGATTCCTTGATGACTTTAAGATCTGGAGGACCTTGATGGACATCCTCTACTTGGTCCTCCATCTTGCTGGCTATTGTCGCGACGATGTCAGATATTTCAGGCACTGGTTTTACTTCCTGTTTTGCAGGTTCAATGAACTGTATCGGTGCAGCGAACTTGGGTACCCATACCCTCTTCTTTTTCAACGATGATGCCTCAGGACGGAACGTCTTAGTAGAGACATCGGTATGTCGAGGGAAGGCATGCTCCTCGTGGTGTAAACCGGCTACAGTGTCAGGTAATCGTTTTGTCTTTCTTTCCGCGATTGCGGGAATGATGGGTAAACCTCTCGGACCCAGTTTTGACTTAATCAGTCGGCTACCGGCGGTCCTGGTGGTGGTATGATCGGTGGTGACTATAGCAGTATCAACTCGGTTTCCCAAACGGAGCCAAACAGGAACACGGATATGTGACTTTATAGTTGACTTATGAGATTTTCTAGCTGACTTAACATCCTTCAAAATTTCTTTTTTCATATGAGGGGAAATTGCATGTCCCACTCGTTTAAGTAATTCACTAACAGAACATCCTTCTTTAGTAGCAAGCCTTCTGAAGACTGCACTAACTCAGGTGATGGGGATTTCTTTCCCTCCTCACCATGTCCTTGAAGTGATGGTAATGCGACAGCAATCTTTCGGATACTCTCATATCCATCAGTATCTGTCAGATGATGGAATCTACTCCCTCGTAGGAGTGGATAAATTTCTGGGAGTAACTTTTCAATTGATGAGGATCCTCCTCAACGGGTGTGTTCTCAAGAGTCTGGGCTTTGACGGTCCTCTGAATTCTTCTATTGTGGTCCCTCCTTTAAGTTCGGGTCAGTGGTACAGCCCTTGAGCTTGACCTGATCTCAAACACGGGTGATAGAACAGTTAATCCTTCAGTCGGATCTTCAATGACCATCACTTCTTTTCACTTAACAGTAGCAGGGATAGCAGGCTTAATGATAGTAGCTTTAGCCTTTTTGTAGGCAGGAAGTCCTGAGGGCAGTTCAAACTAATCTCTGCAGACGGCTCTTGCATTTCTGGAGCAGCAATCTTCATTACTACGAACGATGCTTTCCCGAGGATAACCTCGAGGTCTTCAAATCCAGCTCCGAACTTGATGGTGGGAGTGAAGTTACGGGTGCTGCGGTCTGTTGGAAGATTGCAGGAAAAGGTCAGTGTTGGGTAGGCCATTGTAGTGGGCTTTAAAACAGAAAGTTTTAGGGTTAGCTATATGGCCAAAAACCTCATAGTTTCTTAGTGCAAGCACTGAAAATAGAGGTTAATCTGTAGACCGGGCGGGTCTTAATTTATAGGTACTTTTAACATCTTTGTTCAAAAAGGTGTAAAATTTAATTAATATTTCAAAGTGCGCGCAGCACAACACTATTTGGTTTAATTTGCAAAGTAGCAAATAAAATCTGGAAGGGAGATGTGAAAAATTTTAGGACTCAGTGCGGGACCCAATTAGTGGCAGAAAATGCCCACGTGGAATCAGTCCACCGACACACCTATTGGGGGTCCGAACCCACATAAAAAATTTAGGCAGAAAATGCCCAGGTGGAATTAGTCCATCGACACACCTATTGGGGGTCCGACCCCACATAAAAATTTAAGGAGTCCTTAATGGCCTTCTGAACCCCTCTGTTTAAAGATGGTTGAACAGCTAGTCCTGAAGTTTAAGGAATTAGTTGTACTTTTCCAAGATAGAAATGGGTAAAGTATGCCAACGGAAGAGAGGTAATCTGGTCCAAGAGGGACATAGACATATTACAGATGTGTGAAGATAATATTTCTCGATTTGTATGGAGAGAAAAGCTTGTCCCCGGCGGAGTCGCCAGAAGCTGTCAGCATTATTTCGGGGTTGGAGGGGAGTTGCCCATAAGAAGCTCTCGGTCACCGGAATCAAAATATCGTCGCCCGCTTCAGAAGGACATTGAAGTATGAAATCAAACTGACCCCATATTTTTTAATCAAAATCCCGTCGCCCGCTTCGGAATGACGTTGAAGTATGAAATCAAACTGACCCCATAATTTTTGTAGTTTAAAATGAAAGAGCATTGTACCTCAAATCTTGTATCTATCCCGAAGGATAAACACAAAACTTGAGGATGAGGCTCGATCAAATAAACTAAAGAAAGTATAACGTCTGNCCTCTGTTCAAAGATGGTTGAACAGCTAGTCCTGAAGTCCAAGGAGTTAGATGTACTTTCCCAAGATAGAAACGGTTAAAGTATGCCAATGGAAGAAAGGTAATCTGGTCGAAGAGAGCATAGACATATTACCGATGTGTGAAGATAATATTTCTTGATTTGTATGGAGAGAAAAGCTTGTCCCCAGCGGAATCACCAGAAGCTGTCGGCGTTATTTCGGGTGTGTTGGAGGGGAGTTGCCCGTAAGAAGATGTCGGTCACCGGAATCAAAATCCTGTCGCCCGCTTCAGAAGGACGTTGAAGANGAAGATGTCGGTCACCGGAATCAAAATCCTGTCGCCCGCTTCGGAAGGACGTTGAAGTATGAAATCAAACTGTATCGACAAGGATATGACGTCCGTTAAAAATGTACACTTTTACAGTATGAAATCAAAAATGTCCGTTTACACTTTTACAGTATGAAATCAAACTGTACCGACAATCTTTTTCATAGTTTAAAATGAAAGAGCACTGTACCTCAAATCCTATATCCATCCTAAAGGATAAATATAAAACTTGAGGATGAGGCTCGATCAAATTAACTAAGGAAAGTATGACGTCCGTTTGGTCTACGAAACCTTTGTATTTGCCGACAAGTTCCCCTATTTAATATAAAGGATTAAATAGGGTTTATATTAAGCTGGGTTTGGACATGCTTCCCATAAGGGTAAGCCCCTATAGTTAATTACATCTTAAATGACCAAAGTCACCTAAGAAGACTCTCGATAAAAATCAAGAAAAATTATTTTCAAGCAATTTCAAAAGGGTAGGACTCTTCAACAAAATCAGACGTAGAGGTGTGAAAGGGATTGGTTCAAATTTGGAAGATTTTATCGTAGAATCCAAAGGAAGAAGAACTAGGGGATGTCATGGATCCAGAGGAGAACCCCGATGACTTCCCAAGCTATCCTAATGTTTGGCTTCAGTTTTAAGGAGAAATATTTAGGTGTTTCATCCTGCCAATTTTATTATTTAGGGCTTGCATTCGTGTGAAACGATCACACAAATGGCCTCAAAGATGTGATGATTTAGGTCGTGATAAACGACAACCTCAGAATTATAAGACGAGTTAGGGCTTATATTGTATAACAGGGTTATGCAAAGGTTTAAAGATGATGAATCCTAAGACGAGTTAGGGCTTATATTGTATAGCAGGACTATGCAAAGGCCTAAAGATGATTGACAAACAACAACCTCAGAATCCTAAGATGAGTTAGGGCTTATATTGTATAGCAGGG
This sequence comes from Phalaenopsis hybrid cultivar, assembly GCA_002079205.1. Classification (NCBI taxonomy): domain Eukaryota; kingdom Viridiplantae; phylum Streptophyta; class Magnoliopsida; order Asparagales; family Orchidaceae; genus Phalaenopsis; species Phalaenopsis hybrid cultivar. The sequence continues at coordinate 146,375 of JXCR01039251.1, read as the reverse complement.
CTATGCAAAGTCCTAAAGATAAGAGAGGATTTACGTTGCATAAGCAAGCAACCTCGAAAAGGGCTATACAAAGGCCTAAATATAAGGTGAGGATTTACGTTGCATAAGCAAGCAACCTCAAAGTCTATGGCTTTGTTGTTTAAGTCTAAGGAAGGAAGATTGGTTTAGCTGAGGAAGATAGGTTTTCCGGCTTTGTTGTTTAAGTCTAAGGAAGGAAGATTTGTTTAGCTGGGGAAGACAGGTTTTGCTGTTGAAGATGGCCGTGCTGCCCACCATGCTAGCTCAAAGCTCCTTGCCGGGACGAGTTTGAGTTATCTAGCGTGTCGAGTTATAATATCAAATCAGGTGGCCCTATTGTTGAAGTTCTTTAAATTTTTATGAGGGCATGAAGTTGATTAGAGTGACACCGGTTAGGATCCTACGGTTCCCTCGTTCCGGCATCACTATTTTAGATTAGAGCGACACCGGTTAGGATCCTACGGTTCCCTCATTTCGGCATCACTATTTTCTATTAGATTCACTTAGTCCAAATGAACTTACTAAACCCAATTTAATGAGTTCCATAATTTCATTTAAACCGTAGGAAGCCTCGTTAGCAACCGAGGTTACCTCCTCCGAGAGATTCCCGATCATCCGAAAGAGACGTCTTAATTTAGTTGAAGTTGTCATTTCGTGTGATGTTTGTGATTAAATTTTGAGTTGTTTTATATTTTGAATGTTGTGGCGGTGAATTTTATCTTGGTTGATTTTAGTTTTAGTTTTGGTTATGGTTATGTGGCTATCCTGATGGTTTTAGTTTTCATGCAGGGTGACATCTTTGTTTAGCATGCAAATTTGCAGGTATAAAAGTACAGTATGAAAGTACAAGAAAGACCATACTGAAAACTGTAAAAGTGTACCTGGCGAGTCTTCTCGTTCCACCACCTGAAACTTAAAATGCATTATAAAGAAATTTATGAAGAGCATGAAAAGTAAGGTTTGGTGGTTTTCCTAACCCTATGTCATATTTTGGTGAGTTCTTAAAAGTTTAATTAAGGATGATTTCATTAAGCAGAGAATATTAATNGTTTGTGATTAAATTTTGAGTTGTTTTATTTTTTGAATGTTGTGGCGGTGAATTTTATCTTGGTTGATTTTAAGTTTGGTTTCGGGTTATGGTTATGGTTATGTGGCTATCCTGATGGTTTTAGTTTTCATGTAGGGTGGCGTCGTTGTTTAGCATGCAAATTTGCAGGTACAAAAGTACAGTATGAAAGTACAAGAAAGACAACGCTGAAAACTGTAAAAGCGTACCTGGCGAGTCTTCTCGTTCCACCACTTGAAACTTAAAATGCATGTTAAGGCAGTTTATATGAGAGACAAAAAGTAAGGTTTTCCTAACCCTATGTCATATTTTGGTGAGTCTTTAAAAGTTTAATTAAGGATGATTTTGCTAAGCAAAATATATTATGTTTAGTAGATCTCTGAGGTGTCCAACAAATCTAGAGAAAGAAGTAAGTCCATGCTACTCTCTCGCTGCCTGGTGGAAAATCCCGAGTTCTTTTTAAAATTATTATATTGCTTAATAATTCATCCTGTAAATACCCTTAATGCTCAGTGAACCCTGATGTCTCAATTATCCCTAAGAATAAGGTAATTATCACTTATCATTTAATTTAAAAATTATGTGGGAGAAGACCGTTAAAGAGGCAAGTTAATGTAAATTGAACACTTAGCCAAATTGTGGGTGAAGACCCTTAAAGAGGCAAGTTAGTGTAATTTGAACACTTAGCAAAATTTTTAAACCTAATTGGGCTTAGTGGTGTTTCAAGGATGTTTGATTTAGTTATATTTATTTCTCTAATCCTCATAATTGGGCTTAGTGGTGTTTCAAGGAGGTTTGATATAATTATGTTTATTTCTCTAATCCTTGTTTAATCAATTTTTGATTTAGCCTAAGTCCCCATTAAGCCCTTACGACCTAGGTGAGTGTCTTAATTAGTTTCGGTTAAGCTTTAAGTGGTCTTGATTCATGATTTGGATTTTATTTGAAAATCAAGATAGGGGTATTAAATTGATTAATTATTGGTTTCAAAAGTCAAACCTCTAAGTCCATGATCATTTAATTTTAATAAACTTCCACATTTTAATAATTTAAAAATTTATTAAACTTAATTAAGAAAGTGAGATTAGTTTCTACCAATTAACCCCTTTGTGTTTCAAACATCAAGTGAATTAATTAAGATTAGAGGTTACTCATTCCCCTCCTTGAATTAAGCCTAAATGTTAATTAAGGCAAAATTTCCAAAATTATACATTTGCCCCAAAGGCTCTAAAACTTCATAATTTGTCAAATTCAATTCAAATGACTTTGAAATTTTTATCCTACCTCATTCATGCGTTTCATAATTTATCAAATTCAATTCAAATGACTTTGAAATTTTTATCCTACCTCATTCATGGGACATTTGTCAAATTCAATTCAAATGACTTTGAAATTTTTATCCTACCTCATTCATGGGTAAATTGAGACATCAGAGGAGAAAATGTGATTTTTCAAAATTTAATTTAATTTATGTAATTATCTTCATGCAAAAATA
>JXCR01039251.1:71379-133110 GCA_002079205.1 Phalaenopsis hybrid cultivar | reverse complement strand
GGGGGGGGGGTGGTTGTTGGGGAGGAGGAAGATTACATTCCTGACAATTAATCAATCCCACAATTGAATATCATTTGATATTTAATTGTTTCTTAAACCCAACTTTGGGCTCACACCAGGAACAACCTTGAGCCCAAAATTTATTGGATGTTGAGACTTAGATGCNGTTTTGGAATAAAATTATACAGCTACAGCTGGCCCAGGCGCTCCTGGAAAAATACATAACAGAATTTTAACAAGCATGGCCGTTGAAAATGCATGGCAGTGAGAGAAAATTTAAAATAAATAACAATGAAGATTTACATACATACCACTCAATTCCTATGTATTTACATGTCTATGTCCCAGACTTCTGTTTTTTGCATACATGCGCCTAATCTATGTTTGAAAAGGTGTATTTCACTTTTAAAAAGTTAAATAGTGATATAAAGATTTGGGTGTTATAAAGGTAAAAATTAAAATATAGATGTTAGATATATAAATACATATGAATTGGGTAGATGTATTTAAATGCCCCTAAAAAACATAATAGCAACTTATAAATGCTACATCCATTATGTGAAAAAACTGAGCACCATTTTTATCAAGAAGCTCATTGAGATAATAAGATTTATAAAGTGTGCTAGAACATGTACTTAGTCATCAATTTATAATGTTTTCCCTAAAATGAAGACTAACACAAATCAAATACATCAAAAAGTGATCGTTCAGATTCAATGTAAGCTCAAATAGGTAAATTATTTGCATGTTTCTCAAATCTAGGAAGCAGGTACGAAAATGGGATGAATTTGGTGGGATGAAAATTCACACAAGAGGTTAAGTTTATTTGATAGCCAACTCAAATTGGGTGAAGCCTGACTCGGGCAAGGTTTTGTGAATCAGAAGCATAGAAAAACAATAGCTAGGACACAATATAACAATTAGTGTGTCAATCAGAAAGAGATGAACAATATTATTGTTTAGGGAGAGATGCAAAGGAGAGGCATCCTGACAAGTATAAGCCTTTAGAATTTTCTTTCTATGTTTTACCTTCTCCATCCTACAACCTTAGTCAGTTCAGCATTAAGGCACCCTATATGCAAACAAGTCAATTTCGGGGAAAACATTTAATGAGACCAAAAAAGTGGGAACTGCCCTTAAAATGAAAGAAGAACATATACGGTACAAGACAATAAGAAGCTGAGCTTAAAATTAAAAAAAAAATCCTTAAAAGACCACTTCTACACTCGTTTTACAAAAACCTAATTGTCTAGCGAAATAATGTTAAGAAAATAAGAAAAAAAAAAACTTAAAAAGCAGGAGAAACGAAGCTTGAAAGGAACTAAGTTACACTAAATGGCAAGTCTTAATGCATATAAAAAAACCTGAAGCATCTGCATTAATTTTGGATGCTGCTCCAGCAGTTGGCAGAGTTTATCTCGATCACTCAACAAAGACTGCCAGAAGTAAGAGAAAAAAATACATATCACTAAGATTTATCCCAGTTATTAGGGTAATTGGGGGGGGGGGATTACATTCCTGACAATTAATCAATCCCACAATTAAATATCATTTGATATTTAACTGTTTCTTACACCCAACTTTGGGCTCACAGCAGGACCAACCTTGAGCCCAAAATTTATTGGATGTTGAGACTTACATGGACAATAAGCTCCAACTCTCTTGGGTGTGAACTCAAAGTGGATTTTAAAGCATTTATCTTTCAGTGGCAGGGAATTATAGTTCCTACCTGAATGGCTTCTGGGGAAGAAAAGTATTGCTGTAGTGTCATCCCTGAATCCTTTTGCTGCTGAGCTATATTGTCGGCCTCTTGAATTGAATTTCTTATTTGAGCTGCAAGGGGAAGTTGTACAGGATGGGACATTTGATCTTGATGCGCCGATGGATAATAAACATGTAATTGAGGGAGCTGCTGCTGAATATGGAGGGGTTGCATTTGAACTTGAATACTGCCCTGAGGCAATGACAACATTTGCTCAAACTGTGGCTGTGGAGCTTGAATAGGCAGCCCAACATTCTGAGAAGGATGAGGTGCACGTGGCTGAGGCGGCGGCGGCGGCGGCGGCGGTTGCACTTGAATAGACTGAATAGAAATTTGAGAATTGGGGGCAGCAGGCTGGGAGATGCCAGTAGGATTCTGACCATGCTGCTGAGGAGGTGAGCCAAAAAATGTTCCGGCAACAGCTGGTTTATTGAGCAGCATTGTTGGTGCAAATGTAGGTAGCGAAAAAGGAAGACCAGCTCCTGAAGCAGAAAAGATTCCTAAATCAGCAAGAGGAGCTGAAAGTTGAGGGACATGACCTGCATTTGTGGATTGCAAATATAATGAAGATTGGGAACTAAAATTTGACGATGATTGAGCAAGTGGTGTGGAGAATGGAGGTGGCGTAGGAGGAAGTGGCGGTGTAGGTCGTGCAGAAGCATTGCTGCTGCTAGGAGAGTCCACATTCCACAAAAGTTTGTTTTCAGGAAGAGGCTGAGCAGTTAGTGATACTAAAGAGCTCATTGAAGATGCATTCTCTGACTGAACCTGCGTAAATTGAAAGGAGTTCAGCCGCAACAGACAAGATAAAAGAAAGAAATGGAATACATAACAAAAAAAGGATCTATTACTCTTACAAGAAGATTTTTTGAACCATTAACATTAAAATGCTGTAATGGATATCCTGAAATAAAGGGTGGCTGCATTTCTCTGACGTTAGGAAGATAAGGGGATGGAAGGCCTTGCACATGTTCAATAACTGGTGTTGGCATGGCAGAGACAGTTGGATGAGGCATAGGGGGGAGGGGTGGTTGATTGATAGGGAGCTTTTGCTCATAAAATCCAAAAGATCCAGAAGGCAAAGAACCCAAAGTAGTTTTTAGTGTGTTATCCCTCTGAAGAAAAGAAGGTATGGGCATTGGTTGAACAGTTGTTGCAGAGTTGAAATTCAACAAACTTGGAGGGCCAGAAGCGGTGTTCGCAGTGGGGACATCATCAAATCCCCTAGAGCCCACAGGATGCAACACATTCTTTGATTCATTAGAATTCTGTGGAAAGGACATTTTGTCCGCAGTAGTCATTGCAGCAGTTCTATCAGAAGAAACACACCCATCTAAAGCAACTGATATTTCGCGTGGCATAGATCTCTTCAAGCTCGTCTCAGAACGTGAATCAATGTCTTCAGATGGTAAGGAACTACCAACATGTGAAAGCTGAGCACCATCATTTACATCACCTTCTGTCTCCTCAACAACAGAACCCGGAGAACTTTCTCCAACAATTAGAGGAGTGGACTGCAGATTTTCATCAGGTTGAGGAAATGGCAGTCTATCTTCAGATCCTGATTCCTCATCAAACACGATATCAATGCCTTGAAGATCATCATCAAAATCAGCCTTTAACTGCTGTGACTTCTCAAGTTTACCATCATCATTTTGATTCTCAAGCGTTGTTTGCTTGACTAGCATCGTCTCTCCAACAGTAACAAAAGCCAGACTTTGACGCTCCCTTTGCCTAGCTATAAATTCATCTACATGAATTGATGGAGGCCTCCCACTTGATCCACCACGCTGGGAAGAACCCACATGAGAACTATTTAAGACATCAATATTTCTCTCTCTAGCAACATAATCATCCACATGCATGGAGGGCGGTCTGCTTGTATTGGGCTTGCGTTGTCGAAATGTATCCCTTCGACTAAGGCTAGATGGAATGGCGGATGAGCTAACCGCCCGAGAAAATGCATTTGAGCCTGTAACCTCAGGCGCTAAACCATCACGAGAGCGCTTAGCTGACACTTCAGTTGACACTAATTTCCTCTTTCCAACAGATGTTGCACCAAGTATACGGTCTGATGAAGAATCAGGGCATTCCCACATGAATTTTTCCGCAAGACATCCTGAGGCAAATGATTGATTCTCACTATCATTGTTCCCATTGAAAATCGAATTATGAGAAAATGCAGCCTCATTGTCATAAGCAATCATGTCTGGCAATGAAATCACCATGTCTTTTATATTCGTAGACAATTTCACATAACCTTCACTTGGAATATCCTCCATTTTAACAAGCGAAACTAAGGGAATCTCTAACAACAGCAACATTGACTTCACTATCTCCCTAACCTGTAGGAAAAGTAAGTTTGTTTGATTGATTCAAATATACTGTATCTGGGACTGTATTAAATTTGAAAAGTAATTGCTTAAATACCTTATGCAAATCCAACTTCATAGACGAAAATGTAAAATTTTCATTGCTAATTGTCTGCTCAAACAAAATTATCAGCTTAAGTATATCTTGTGACTTTTCAACAGAAGGCATTGCAGCACCATGCAAAGCATCAGGGAGACCAAAGAGACACTTCAATATTGAAACACCCGCAAAACTATCAAGAAAAATAAAAAATTAATGATTAAAAAAAAGAAAATGAAGTGAATTATTTGAAACAAACACAATACAGCTAAATGCCACTCGATGTCCCTATTAAAGTCTAAAATTTTACTTCGATGAGCCGTCATTTTCTTCAAGCATGACAAAGACCCAAATAAATTTGAAAGATAATAGCAAATCATTTTGTAGTTTAATTTGCGAAGGGGCCGTGAAGTGTCCTACATTCAGTTAAAATTATAAGTAAAAGAGCATTTATCGCCTTTCCAGAAGGGAAACAAGAAAGGAATAATATCAACAATGATATATTTTACACCAACGATATATTTTACGTCAAAAAATATATTTTAGAGAGCTTTTAGTTCCATTATTTCTCTCAAATAAATACCAAGAATTACTGAATTAAAAAATGCAATGTCACCTATCAGAAATAAATCTTGAAAATGGCTCAGTCAAGATAAATACTAAAAGAAAGACAAATCAATGTATCTTCTCAGCAATTGTGGGTGCCAATCAGTTTAATTGGTAGANATATGCAAACAAGTCAATTTCGGGGAAAACATTTAATGAGACCAAAAAAGTGGGAACTGCCCTTAAAATGAAAGAAGAACATATACGGTACAAGACAATAAGAAGCTGAGCTTAAAATTAAAAAAAAAATCCTTAAAAGACCACTTCTACACTCGTTTTACAAAAACCTAATTGTCTAGCGAAATAATGTTAAGAAAATAAGNATATGCAAACAAGTCAATTTCGGGGAAAACATTTAATGAGACCAAAAAAGTGGGAACTGCCCTTAAAATGAATAAAGAGCATATACGGTACCAAGACAATAAGAAGCTGAGCTTAAAATTTAAAAAAAAAAAAATCCTTAAAAGACCACTTCTACACTCGTTTTACAAAAACCTAATTGTCTAACGAAATAATGTTAGTTAAGAAAATAAGAAAAAAAAAAAACTTAAAAAGCAGGAGAGACGAAGCTTGAAAGGAACTAAGTTACACTAAATGGCGGTCTTAATGCATATAAAAAAACCTGAAGCATCTGCATTAATTTTGGATGCTGCTCCAGCAGTTGGCAGAGTTTATCTCGATCACTCAACAAAGACTGCCAGAAGTAAGAGAAAAAAATACATATCACTAAGATTTATCCCAGTTATTAGGGTAATTGGGGGGGGGGGATTACATTCCTGACAATTAATCAATCCCACAATTAAATATCATTTGATATTTAACTGTTTCTTACACCCAACTTTGGGCTCACAGCAGGACCAACCTTGAGCCCAAAATTTATTGGATGTTGAGACTTACATGGACAATAAGCTCCAACTCTCTTGGGTGTGAACTCAAAGTGGATTTTAAAGCATTTATCTTTCAGTGGCAGGGAATTATAGTTCCTACCTGAATGGCTTCTGGGGAAGAAAAGTATTGCTGTAGTGTCATCCCTGAATCCTTTTGCTGCTGAGCTATATTGTCGGCCTCTTGAATTGAATTTCTTATTTGAGCTGCAAGGGGAAGTTGTACAGGATGGGACATTTGATCTTGATGCGCCGATGGATAATAAACATGTAATTGAGGGAGCTGCTGCTGAATATGGAGGGGTTGCATTTGAACTTGAATACTGCCCTGAGGCAATGACAACATTTGCTCAAACTGTGGCTGTGGAGCTTGAATAGGCAGCCCAACATTCTGAGAAGGATGAGGTGCACGTGGCTGAGGCGGCGGCGGCGGCGGCGGCGGTTGCACTTGAATAGACTGAATAGAAATTTGAGAATTGGGGGCAGCAGGCTGGGAGATGCCAGTAGGATTCTGACCATGCTGCTGAGGAGGTGAGCCAAAAAATGTTCCGGCAACAGCTGGTTTATTGAGCAGCATTGTTGGTGCAAATGTAGGTAGCGAAAAAGGAAGACCAGCTCCTGAAGCAGAAAAGATTCCTAAATCAGCAAGAGGAGCTGAAAGTTGAGGGACATGACCTGCATTTGTGGATTGCAAATATAATGAAGATTGGGAACTAAAATTTGACGATGATTGAGCAAGTGGTGTGGAGAATGGAGGTGGCGTAGGAGGAAGTGGCGGTGTAGGTCGTGCAGAAGCATTGCTGCTGCTAGGAGAGTCCACATTCCACAAAAGTTTGTTTTCAGGAAGAGGCTGAGCAGTTAGTGATACTAAAGAGCTCATTGAAGATGCATTCTCTGACTGAACCTGCGTAAATTGAAAGGAGTTCAGCCGCAACAGACAAGATAAAAGAAAGAAATGGAATACATAACAAAAAAAGGATCTATTACTCTTACAAGAAGATTTTTTGAACCATTAACATTAAAATGCTGTAATGGATATCCTGAAATAAAGGGTGGCTGCATTTCTCTGACGTTAGGAAGATAAGGGGATGGAAGGCCTTGCACATGTTCAATAACTGGTGTTGGCATGGCAGAGACAGTTGGATGAGGCATAGGGGGGAGGGGTGGTTGATTGATAGGGAGCTTTTGCTCATAAAATCCAAAAGATCCAGAAGGCAAAGAACCCAAAGTAGTTTTTAGTGTGTTATCCCTCTGAAGAAAAGAAGGTATGGGCATTGGTTGAACAGTTGTTGCAGAGTTGAAATTCAACAAACTTGGAGGGCCAGAAGCGGTGTTCGCAGTGGGGACATCATCAAATCCCCTAGAGCCCACAGGATGCAACACATTCTTTGATTCATTAGAATTCTGTGGAAAGGACATTTTGTCCGCAGTAGTCATTGCAGCAGTTCTATCAGAAGAAACACACCCATCTAAAGCAACTGATATTTCGCGTGGCATAGATCTCTTCAAGCTCGTCTCAGAACGTGAATCAATGTCTTCAGATGGTAAGGAACTACCAACATGTGAAAGCTGAGCACCATCATTTACATCACCTTCTGTCTCCTCAACAACAGAACCCGGAGAACTTTCTCCAACAATTAGAGGAGTGGACTGCAGATTTTCATCAGGTTGAGGAAATGGCAGTCTATCTTCAGATCCTGATTCCTCATCAAACACGATATCAATGCCTTGAAGATCATCATCAAAATCAGCCTTTAACTGCTGTGACTTCTCAAGTTTACCATCATCATTTTGATTCTCAAGCGTTGTTTGCTTGACTAGCATCGTCTCTCCAACAGTAACAAAAGCCAGACTTTGACGCTCCCTTTGCCTAGCTATAAATTCATCTACATGAATTGATGGAGGCCTCCCACTTGATCCACCACGCTGGGAAGAACCCACATGAGAACTATTTAAGACATCAATATTTCTCTCTCTAGCAACATAATCATCCACATGCATGGAGGGCGGTCTGCTTGTATTGGGCTTGCGTTGTCGAAATGTATCCCTTCGACTAAGGCTAGATGGAATGGCGGATGAGCTAACCGCCCGAGAAAATGCATTTGAGCCTGTAACCTCAGGCGCTAAACCATCACGAGAGCGCTTAGCTGACACTTCAGTTGACACTAATTTCCTCTTTCCAACAGATGTTGCACCAAGTATACGGTCTGATGAAGAATCAGGGCATTCCCACATGAATTTTTCCGCAAGACATCCTGAGGCAAATGATTGATTCTCACTATCATTGTTCCCATTGAAAATCGAATTATGAGAAAATGCAGCCTCATTGTCATAAGCAATCATGTCTGGCAATGAAATCACCATGTCTTTTATATTCGTAGACAATTTCACATAACCTTCACTTGGAATATCCTCCATTTTAACAAGCGAAACTAAGGGAATCTCTAACAACAGCAACATTGACTTCACTATCTCCCTAACCTGTAGGAAAAGTAAGTTTGTTTGATTGATTCAAATATACTGTATCTGGGACTGTATTAAATTTGAAAAGTAATTGCTTAAATACCTTATGCAAATCCAACTTCATAGACGAAAATGTAAAATTTTCATTGCTAATTGTCTGCTCAAACAAAATTATCAGCTTAAGTATATCTTGTGACTTTTCAACAGAAGGCATTGCAGCACCATGCAAAGCATCAGGGAGACCAAAGAGACACTTCAATATTGAAACACCCGCAAAACTATCAAGAAAAATAAAATATTAATGATTAAAAAAAAAAGAAAATGAAGTGAATTATTTGAAACAAGCACAATACAGCTAAATGTCACTCGATGTCCCTATTACAGTCTAAAATTTTACTTCGATGAGCCATCATTTTCTTCAAGCATGACAAAGACCCAAATAAATTGGAAAGGTAATAGCAAATCATTTTGTAGTTTAATTTGCGAAGGGGCCGTGAAGTGACCTACATTCAGTTAGAATTATAAGTAAAAGAGCATTTATCGCCTTTCCAGCAGGGAAACAAGAAAGGAATAATATCAACAATGATATATTTTACACCAACGATATATTTTACGTCAAAAAATATATTTTAGAGAGCTTTTAGTTCCATTATTTCTCTCAAATAAATACCAAGAATTACTGAATTAAAAAATGCAATGTCACCTATCAGAAATAAATCTTGAAAATGGCTCAGTCAAGATAAATACTAAAAGAAAGACAAATTAATGTATCTTCTCAGCAATTGTGGGTGCCAATCAGTTTAATTGGTAGGAGTCTTAAAAGTTGTTTCCAAGGTATTGGGTTCTATCCCCGCTTCTGACTTTCGAGTGGGGAAAAAATCTCAGGAAGTTCATATAATACATTTCAACCAAGATAAAGTGGAACTCTAATATGAAATTTCATGCATGTTTAATGATAGAAGATACTTTTAAGTTCACCTACAACATTCAAACTTATCACACTACTCCATGCTCACAAACATGTTTCTCATTTGATAGTTTATGATGCCTTCAATATGAAAAAGAAAGCCCTTTCTCAAAAGAAAACAGCAAGTAAACTTATGCCCCATGACACTAACAGCTCTGTTCAAATGGCACTAGCAAAACATAAGCTGAAAGATCGTAGGCGTAAAGATATGCAAACAATTAGTGGTTGTAAACGCATAAATTCTGATATATTTTCCAATGCATGATACACTATTTTTCAAAAATTATAATTTCCAGAAACAGGAAGCGTTAATCCCCACAAGTTCAAGTAAAACCTATGAAGCATCAATACAAATATGGGAATACTGACACAATATGTGATCACAAGCATCATATGCACCTATTATTGAAAATGCAGCATATGGATACCGATTAGATGTTTCATTATAATATTGTATCTTGAACATAAAAATAATATATATAATAATTACGCATTAAATAAATATAAAATAAATTCATAGAATAAAAGTTTATTTTAATTGTTCATCATATAAAAAAGAGAAATTTACATATATACCACACAATTTATATTCATTTACATATCTAATATCTAACTTTCATATTTACATCCATAGCATTCAAATCTTCCATATTACATAAAAAACACTACAATTATTAACTTCTTAAAGCAAAATACACCTTTTGATGCATAGGTTTATGGCAACCAAGTAATATAAATGTAAATACAAAACTATAGGTGTCAGATATGTAAATACAACGGAATTGTGTGGTATATATTTAAATTTTCCAATAAAAAAATATATTTAAATTAATAATATACCTTAAAGTCAATTAAGGAAAAAAATTCTCATAACATTATATATTATTAACATGAAGTTTAGAATATTAATTCTTTTATAAGAAATGAACAAGAATATTATAAAATATATATTAAAAATAGAATAGAATGAAAAAAACATGATAGTTAGCTATTAATTATTTAAGTAGTTTCTCTGAACATAAATAGAAGAAGCATCAGCTCAAAAAATTTCTATAATATATTTTTAAAGTTAAAATATGTTAGTCAAGTCATGTGTGTCAAGCAAGCATATCTACTATTTTTTTCTTTTAATTAGACATAGATAACTTGTCTAACACGCGTAAGCAATTGCATGTGTTATATATGTGTATGGCATGACACTTCAGCATTATGAAGTGTCGGTGCATCATTGTGTAAAACAAATAATTTGTGAGAATATGAACATTACCATTAGCCTAATCCCGACAAGTTTTTATTCAAAGAAACTATTGAATAAGACACTCAATTGATTGAAAAGGGAACATTTGATGTCATTAGATGATTTATCCCTATTAAATTCAGATGGTATTTCAAATAGATTAGGCAACAACATTCTCATAATCAAACCAATGATAAATGGCGCCAATGAGGAGTCTCTTTAGTGTCTGCTACAATAAGTACTTGNAAGGAAAAAAATTCTCATAACATTATAGATTATTAACATGAAGTTTAGAATATTAATTCTTTTATAAGAAATGAACAAGAATATTAGAAAATATATATTAAAAATAGAATATAATGAAAAAAACATGATAGTTAGCTATTAAATTATTTAAGTAGTTTCTCTGAACATAAATAGAAGAAGCGTCAGCTTAAAAAATTTCTAAAATATATTTTTAAAGTTAAAATATGTTTGTCAAGTCATGTGTGTCAAGCAAGCATATCTACTATTTTTTTCTTTTAATTAGACATTGTGTCTAACACGCGTAAGCAATTGCATGTGTTATATATGTGAATGGCATGACACTTCAGCATTACGAAGTGTCGGTGCATCATTGTCTAAAACAAATAATTTGTGAGAATATGAACATTACCATTAGCCTAATCCCGACTTGTTTTTATTCAAAGAAATTATTGAATAAGACACTCAATTCATTGAAAAGGGAACATTTGATGTCATTAGATGATTTATCCCTATTAAATTCCGATGGTATTTCAAATTGATTAGGCAACAGCATTGTCATAATCAAGCCAATGATAAATGGCGCCAATGAGGAGTCTCTTTAGTGTCTCCTACAATAAGTACTTAAGTATGGCCATCTTATTTATAATGGTAATCCTAAAGTATTTGATTGATCAAGTAATTGGGTGTAATAGCTTATTAGCTAGAAAACTTTTCAGCTTATTTTGGTGGCTATTTTGTTATGTATTAGAAATGAAGTAAGAAAATGAGGGGTTTCTAGTTTTTAGATGTAGTGTTAAAAGTAGAACACAAACCAAGTAGTTTTTAAGAGAAACTTAACTACGCCCAATAGGCCCTTTGGTGCATTCCCCGATTTCACTTGAATCGGGTGAATTCAAAATACACGAACTAAATAACTCCCTAGACACCCACACTCTACTCCGCCAACCTAGCTTTACTTGCCCTTGGATGTATCACCCTAAGATCTATCAACCTAGCCTCAACTGCCTTAGGCTCCACTAATGTTGCCTTTATTTCCCATGACTCTGTCAAGCAAGTTTGTGAAAACAAGATCAGTCACTGAATCGGAAAAGTAAGATGTTCAGGGTTTAAAGATTCAACCGGGGGTGAACCGAATGAGATAATAAATATTAATTTATTTTAAAATGATTTAAATGATTCAACAATACAAAAAAAAGATAAAAATATGATAAAAATAAATAGAACTTGAACGCAAGTAACATGTTAAATAATTATAAATTTAAAATATGATACAAAACTCACCAAGATATAATTGTACATGTATTATAAATAGATAAATATATATATTTATACATATTAAATATATTTTAAAAATAAAAAATAAATATATGATATAGATATATAATTATTAAAATAATTTATTGTGAGAATATAAATTATATTAATAATATATTTTATAAAATTTAATAAAAATAAAGAGTGTACAATGAAAAACACTTAAAAGTTTAAATTTTATAATAATAATCCTACATTATGCAACCCATTTAATATTAAGGTTTAGAAAACCAGATTGAAGAGGCCGGTTCGACCGATTTAACCGTGAACCGGCCTGAGGTCCGGTTTCGGTTGGCCTAAAAAACATTCCCCACATTGAACCAAATTGAACGGGCGATCTAACCCTTGAACTTGAGAACCGGTTACAGTCGAAGGAATTGTCCGCTCTTATAATGTGCATGTTGAACAATGAAAATCCTAATCCTATGATCTCGGTTCCAATCTCGTCCAAGCTTGCAATCGCACTACACCTTCACTCCAAATTCACTTGCAAGCAATGTTTGGTTCGCCGCCCGCTCACCAGCATCTCACCCGCAGCCTAGAGGTACGTCGGTTGTCTTAGCTTCTTCCCAATCTTTGTCAGTTGTTAACTTACCTAAGTTCGCTGACTTTGCCTTCCCTTTGTCATGGGTTCGCCTCCCGCTCACCGACAACTCACCTGCAGCCCATAGGTACACGATCATCTCTACTTCTTCCCAATCTTTATCATTTGTTAACTTTCCCAAGCTCGTACTCTTTGCCTTTCCTTGCCATTGGTTCAACGCACCCTCACCGACGTCACACTAGTTTGTCGGCATCTCACCCACAACCCACAAGTACTTCGGGCAACTCTACTTATGAATATGTCATTTGGTAACTTTAGTTTGATTAGTTTGAATGTGTGCTTAATAATGGTTTATATGTTTAACAGTTTAAGTTTAACATAGTGATGCATAAATCATTTTTCATAACTAATTCTTACCATGTACAAAGATTCAGTTAATTTTTTGATAGAATCCAAGAACATAAACTCATCATTACTGTTCTTAGATTTCTGTATAAAATGGATAGCTTACCATCGTTTGATGAGTTTTTTCAAAAAACATTTTACAAATGTCATATTTTATCAAGTATAGTTTAATTTGATTGCAATTAGAAACATATGAAAGGTTAATTCAAAAATTAGCACATAACAATGAGCAATTTAGCATTGCTAAATTGTGAAGGAGATAGAAATAAGATTACTAGAGATAGAAAGGTCAGTTCCTAGAATCTTAAAGTCCTGAACTCTTTTTTCTTTTTTTTTTTTTTTGGATTTTTTCTACATCCTCTTATTTTGCCACAACTAACACTGTATAGTTGGTGTTGTGAGATATGTAGGATATGGGTTTTCTAAGAGTAGTGAAATCCATAAGATCGAGATAATATATACACATTACACAATCTATTAAATGCTAGATTATACCATTATGAAATGTAAGCTATTTAACATAAGAACTCTATCACATAAAGTATATGATAAAATTTTCTTTTAAGGTTATGTTTATGGTTAAGTAATCAAGAATGTTTGATCATTGTTAATTATGACTTCTAGGCTATATATATGTATCATATTTAGAGTATATTTTTTTTTAATATGAGATCTTGTGAATTTCGCTCTTTGTTATTTATAGAATGAAGCCATCTGAAAGTCTATCTTTTATTTATTTCTTTCATGCCTATGAAAAGTCTTATCTGCCATGGAATTATCTTATTAAATTTTAAACATATGATGGGAAGAAACAATTTAAATGTTTACATTGTGGATTGATATATAATGGTGGAGACATAAATAAGATAAAACAACATCTTGTTGAGGCTAAGGAAAGTATTGGGTCATGTAAGAAAGTTTCATTTGATATTCATCATCAGATGTTAAAAATTTTGAAAATGATATAAAAAACAAGAGGCACAAGAGGAGAAAGACAATCTTCACTCATATGGTCAACATATTATTAATGAAGAGAGATTTTTCTCATTGTAAATCACAAAATTCAATTGTTCATGATAAAGGATTAGACAAAGGGAAAAAAAATGGATGAGTTTGGCAATTATTTTGCTCCTAAAATTAAGCATACTCCAACCATCCTTGAAAAGTGTGTTAGCATCAAAAGAGTTGTGTGAAGGGCTGATATGACACTTACTAGATGGTTTTTTGAAAGTTAAGTTACATTCAACTCTTTAAATTCACTTTTGATCAAAAAGCTATTCATGCAATAAATGGTTATCAATTGTCTTCATACTATCAAATGAGAAATAACTTACTTGGAGATTGTAAAAAAACAATGTTAGCTTCTCATAGATTCTTATAGATGTTATTGGAAGGAAATCAGATGAATTTTGATGGTTGATGGATGGACAAACACAAGGAACAGAAAATTGATAAATTTTTTAGTTTATTGTCTCAGATGTATATGTTTTTAAGAATTTATTGATGCTTCTGATATCACAAAAACCAATTTGTGTCCTTTAGTTATTGAACTTGTTGAGTGGATAAGTTGGAATTATTTCGCTTGTGACTGATAATGCAGCAAACTACAAAAAAAATTGGAAATTTATAGCATGAAAAGTATGTTAAAATTTATTGGTCTCCTTGTTTTGCACATTGCTTGAATTTAATCTCAATGATATTAATTGTATGGCGCATATGTTGGAGCTTGCTAAATGTGCATCAAATGTAATAATATTTATTTATAATCATATTTTATAATATATTAGTTGAGAAAAAGGCCAGGTTGGACAAAAGTTGTGCTTCATCGAGTAACTCGCTTTGCAACAAGTTTAATTACATTGCAAAGTGTTTATGAACATAAATATGACTTGCCGATTCTTGCTGCTAGCAAGTACTAAACAGAAATCAAAATTGACCGAAAAAACTATGATAATGGATAACAGCTTTTGAATTGATTGCCTAATTATATCAAAAATATCTGCACCAGTTATGAGGTTATTATGAATAGTTGATGTAAATGATAAGTCATTACTTGGGTATGTATATGATGGAATCTATAGAGCAAGAAAATTAATTCAAGATATATTCAGAAATGCAAAGAAGTTATACAAACTATACAAAAGCATCATTAAGAGACGCTGGGATGATCAATTTTCTCAAAAAATTCACTCTGTTGCAAATTTTTTGAATCTACACTTTCAGTATGATTATGAGAACTATTGTCAGAACCCCAAAGCTATTAAAGTTTAGTTGAATTTATTGAAAATAAGAACGTATATGCAAAACCTACCTTTGCAATGAATGAAGTTATACTTTTCAAGATAAATAGAAAAGCTTAGGAAAGCCGATTGCTCTATCTATATAACAAAAGAAATGCAACCGAATAAATTCTCAAATAGTAATAGTGATTAGTGAAATCTATTTCAAAATTTGCAATGAATGAATTTCATTTTTATTTATGCAATTTCTTAAAAATAATCATAATTAATACTTTGTAGATGAATGACGAAAGATGTTTGATTCTAGTGCTGCATATTTGCAAAAGTGAGTTATTTGTATTCTTAGTCAAAACGTCTTATTCATATGGATATGAAAGAAACTAGTGTGTTTTTGAGCAAATTCATACAAAACAAAGAAATCATTTAGAGCATCAAATGATTTAATATAAGTTCAATACAATCTTAATTTGAAAAGTAGTTATGTTTGCTAATAATTTTTTTTTTATAATTGTGTGATATTACTTTTAACTTTGAATCTAATTTATGATATGAACGTATAGGTTAAAACTTCAAAAAGAGAAAATAAGATCCATTGAATTACATAAGCATCCACACCAAAGATTTTTGGATTGTTAAAGATGAATGCACTCTCTAAATTATATATGATCTGGAAAATGAATTTATATAGAGGATGCAATTCTATTACTAAAGAGCCGAATATATAAAATAATAGGAAAACAAAGAGCGCTCTTTTAATTCTTCTTAATTTGATCATTTTGATGAAAAATATTATTTTATAAATTTGATTTATGGATGCAAATGAAGTTGTTGATAATACGAATGAAGTAATTGAACATGTGGATTTATATCCTTTTGGGGAGACAAACTTTAGGGAAGCTGCTTTTGAGGATGGAATTTTTTGAGAGAGAACATTTTGAGGAAGAAACTTAAATATGATTGATTTTATACTAGATTATTTGTATTAATTTCATATTTGATATCTATTTTATTTATTTTGTGCTTCTTGAGAGAAATTTTTGGAGCTTGATATCCATTTTATTTTTGTTTTTTGTTTCTTGAGACATATTTTTGGGAGTTTGATATCTATTTTAATTCTTTTTAGTGCTTTTTGAGAGACATTTTTTGGAGTATAATACTTGATTGTTAATCTTCATGCAATAATAATGTAATGCATATTGATTTATTGTTGTTTTAATTTATGAGCACTTTTATTCACATTAAATGATGACTAATATAATTAATTAATTAATTAATATGCATTAATGCAATTAAGTATTCAATATTATTTTATCTTTTATTTACTTACAAATTTTTCTCATTTGATGGTAACATTTTCATATTTTTAATTCTGTTTTAGAGAAACAATTGCTCAAGGAATGGATTAGTTTAAGGAATCAACATTTATCATCTGTTACAGAAGAAAATGTTAGTCATTTAAATGAGTTGTTTAAGTCCACATATGATTTATATTTCATGATATATTTCTCATACTACATTATTATATTTAATATTTTTAAATTTATGACGTCATCGACTCAATCTTTAAATCTTAAATCCCCTCTACTGATTCAATGTCTAGTATGATTTTTAAAACCTCCTAGCTCATTATATCTACTGCTTAACTCATATTTAAACACTAACAATTTTGTAATCTCATATCATGATAAAAATTTAGCATTTAATTATTTATATAGAAAAAAATAGTTCAACAACTTGAGCTATCGTCATCTAGGTGCCGGGCAACTAATGAATTAGTTTGATTAAACTCATATTAATTATTATATTTAAAATTTTTAAAATATTTCACTTAATATAATTAATAAAATTAAGTATTGTATAAAAATTTTCAAACCTTTGGCTCAAGCATCCATCTAGGATTCACAACACTCGCCATTGCCAAACTTAGGTCCGACAAATACCATGTCGCATTTTCCCTCATCATTGCCCCGCTCATCCTAGTCTACAAAACGAGCATCAGAAATGTTTCAATATTTTTGGAATTTATCAAAACAAACAAAATATCATTTCATTGCATCAACTTTACATTGCTTTTTTTTTTTTTTGTACTTACTTTACGTTTTAAATACATTCAATCAAACATCTGAGAAAAAAAGATTGGATATCTAGTTGTTTTGATTAGTTTTCTTGCTTAGAGATTCCAATTAGTGTATGTTGACCTCATTTTTGTGAGGTCTTTCCTTCCATCTCCCTAAAACCTATGATCTAGCCATAGTGGTTTCCTTTAACCATTTTAGAAGCCTACTATTGGGACCTACCCCGCTTAAAAATTTAAACCACTTCTTGACTCTTCTTGGAGGTCTCACACAGCCCTTGGATGGTTGAGACCAACATGGTGAAACCCAAAGAAGGTTCCTATAGGACCTTTAAGCTCTAGGGTAACCTTGTGCACACCTCATTCGCATTACCTACACTTGCATACACTTCACCGATAATTAAAACTGAAATCAATTTTAAAATGATTAATTATGAACTAAAATTCGAAAAAAATTGACACATTTTTGACCTAATCATCGACAAGTTTGTCCAGACAGCACTGAATGACGAAACAGACTGCGCGAGTGCGTCCGGGACGTCAATTTTATCTAAGAAGTACACCCATTTTGATATGTCTTCGTGCACAAACCAAAAATGCGCAAATCAACGATTTTAAGTAACTAATAATAATAATATACTAAAAAAATGAATAAATAAATCCTACTTAAATTAAAACCCATGCCTAGCCTCCCTCATTCTCACGTGAACCGGCCGAACGCTCCCCTCTCCTCCCGATTCTTCTCCATTCGGTCCTGCCCGAGCCCTAACCGGCTCGACTATATACAAGTTATTTAACTTTTAAAAGTGAGGTACACCTTTTCATGCATAAGCGAGATGGCATGAATGTGGAAATTGGGTTTAGGTGTTAGATGTACAAATGCATAGGAATCAAGTGTCGTGTATGAAAATTCTCCCTTCATTTTAAGTCCTCTTGCTGCTATATCCATTCTGACCTTTAAAGAGCTTGCATATGCTCACTGTTTTGAGGTAGATCTAGGTGCTGTTTCATGGGCTCGATATCCGTTGTTTTGGAAAGGATTTATGCACCACCTTGATGCTGATTCATTGACTGTTTGGATGCTTTTTGGGTACTATTTTGGAGATGGTTTGGGTATTATTTGGCCACTGTCTTTGAAGAGCTTTGAGCACCGTTTGAGTGCTGATTTGCTTATTGTTTTGGAGCCTTTACATGTTACTTTTTGGGCTGATTTTCTAACTATTTTGGAAGGATTAAATGTACTATTTGGTGTTGATTTCAATGCTATTTTAAAGAGATAAAAATGCCATGTTGAACCTTGTAAACTCATTCTTCCTGGAAAAGAAGAAATGCTGATTTAAGTCATGTGAATTCATCATTTAGGGAGGGTTAAAGTGCAGTTTTGAACCTTGTAAACCCACTTTTTTTTAACGAATTTCATATACTGTTTTAGTGCTTTAAAGGCTGTTTTTGGACCAATATTCATGTTGATTTGGAAGCTTTAAATGGAGGTTTTGGCCCTGATACATACACTATTTTTCAGCACTATAAATGCAGATTTTGAGCCTGACATTTAAGCTGTTCTGGGCACTTTAAATGCGGGTTTTAAGCCTGATACATATGTTGTTTTGAGTATCTTAAATCCTCATTTTGGGCTTCGTAAACATGTTTTAAGTGCTTAAAATGTTCAATACACATGCTGTTTTGACTCCTCAAAGTGTTGTTGTTTACATCCAACACGTGTTGCTTTAAACACTTCAAATGCTGATTTCCATGCTAAATATGCGTGTTGTTTTGAACATCTTGCATGCTGATTTTCAAGCAACTATAACTGCTACCTTGAGTGCTTTAAATGTCGAGCCATGGAGCCGATTAAATATTGTTTGAAAGAACATTAAATGCTACCTTTTGGGACTAATTTGATTGCTATTTTGGGAGGATTCAAACATTTTTTTAGGCCGATCCACTTGTTGTTTTGTCTCTTTACTGATTTTAGAGGTGAGTCCGGCTCCTTTTCTCTTCATTTTCTTTTCCTTGCTTGATGTTTTAGGTTATGTACTTATATCCAAATTTAAGTGCATATAGGGTAGGTATAAGTGAATCATCAAGCAGGGCTATAAGTTGGATGGTTCGGGGTTTAAGGGTGATAATGACAGTGCTTATGTGTGGTAAGGTGGGATGATAGAATAGTATCTCCTGACTCGATGACCTTCAATGAAGGGAGAGCAAGATCGATGATATTATTCACCAACTCTTGGTGTAAAGTTACCATTTGCTTTCTTAGGTTACCGGTAATTCTAGCCCGATCGAGGTAAGTAACCCGTGGACTATCTAATTTGACAAAATACTCACACATAACATAACAAAAAAAAATAAATATACATATATTTTTCTCATACACTACTACTTTTGACTGTTAAGTAAAAATTCAACCCGACATGCATGATAAATTAAGAATTTTGGGTGCTAACCTATATAAGTCCACTTGTAAATCACCTTGATTAGGCCAGGAGTTGCCCTCCTTCGTTTGTTTGTTTGGTGGTTTCTATCCAGAGTTAAATTATAAAGCACACAATTCAGTTCTGAGCCTATCCTGAACCTGAATGCTTATGACCCGGTTTGATCTTTCACATATGTGTCACTTTTTTTACTTTCATTGCGAAATTTGCATGCTTTTACTTGTGGTAATGACATTTCTGCCGCAGCGATTAAAACTTCCAGGTATGCAAATTTATTTTCATTTACTGCAATTTATTGCCTTGTACAACACTCTTTACTGCATTTTTACTATGCCTTTACTATTCTTTTATTCATGCATTATTTACATACAATACTTGCAAAGCCCCTAGGGTAGAAAACAATAGGACACCAGGTAAGAGATACCCAACGACATGCCATGAAATGCAATAATAATTGTACATGCAGATACAAAACTTAAACCCTAAGTCTGGAGCCGTCGCAGCAAGGAACTTGAAGCAAGCTGCAAAAGACGAAAGACAACTTTAGAGACAATTTACGTTTAGCAGCAGAGCGAATCTACTTCGACTAAACATTTTCTTAGTCTTAAATAATAATAAACCCATAAGAATTCGAGGTAGTCTGTCTAGTGCAATATAAATCTTCCATTTATCATTTAGGCTTTTATACAATCATGTTGTGCAGTGTAAGTCCTAACTTTATAGGATTCCGAGATTGTCCGTCTGTCCCGACGTAAACCCTCTTATCTCTCTCTAGGCTATTTGCATGAACGGATATCATGTAAATATAAGCCCTAATTTTAATAATTGGCAAAAGTAAACATTCATAACATCATTTCCAAAACACAGTCAAATAATAGGATGGTTTGGGAAGTCACCGAGATTTTCCTCGATATCTATGACATCCCCTACCGTTTACTCTTTCAGACTCTGAAAATAATTATTCCTACTTGAGCCACTCCTACTTATCTTTTCTAGGTCTGTCCTTGAAAAATTAAACTTTGAAATCTTAAAGACAGAAACACTGATCTTAATCGAGAGTTTTTTTGAGTGGATTCGGTCATTTGAGATATAATTAACTAGAGGGGTTTGCCTCTATATGAAACTTGGAACCCAGGTAAAATAAACTCTATCTAATTTTTATATTAGGTAAGAGAACTTGTCCGCTACACATAAAACGCTCACAAACCAAATGGATGTCATAAAATATTTAATTTATATAATCAAGCTCAATGTCAAGTGGTATGTCTATCCCTCGGGATGGTGTATGTGAGACCTCTTCAGTCTCATCTTTCAATATTAAAATGCTATTTTTAAAAATAAAAAGTTACATATATAAAATTAAAACAATCATTTTCAAAAATTCCGACCGGAACCAAATTCTTGGCCGACAGTGTATCCTTCAGAATTCTAGTGTCGCAATTACCATCTTCAATAATTCTTAATACTAGATTGAAAGTAAATGGTGTGGCGAGGTGTAAAACTACTTCAATCATAAGACATTCTAGCCTCAATAACAGTTCTTCAGAGCAAATAATGCATTATCCTTAGCCAATCGAGATGTTGGTAAACTAAGGCAGAATTCAATATAGTNGTGTTGCTTTAAACACTTCAAATGCTGATTTCCATGCTAAATATGCATGTTGTTTTGAACATCTTGCATGCTTATTTTCAACCCAATATAACTGCTACCTTGAGTGCTTTAAATGTCGAGCCATGGAGCCGATTAAATATTGTTTGAAAGAACATTAAATGCTAACTTTTGGGACTAATTTGATTGCTATTTTGGGAGTATTCAAACATTTTTTTAGGCCGATCCATTTGTTGTTTTGTCTCTTTACTGATTTTAGAGGTGAGTTCGGCTCCTTTTCTCTTCATTTTCTTTTCCTTGCTTGATGTTTTAGGTTATGTACTTATATCCAAATTTAAGTGCATATAGGGTAGGTATAAGTGAATCATCAAGCAGGGCTATAAGTTGGATGGTTCGGGGTTTAAGGGTGATAATGACAGTGCTTATGTGTGGTAAGGTGGGATGATAGAATAGTGTTTCCTGACTCCATGACCTTCAATGAAGGGAGAGCAAAATCGATGATACTATTCATCAGCTCTTGGTGTAAAGTTACCATTTGCTTTCTTAGGTTACCGGTAATTCTAGCCCTATCTAATTTGACAAAATACTCACACATAACATAGCAAAATATATATATATACATATATTTTTCTCATACACTACTACTTTTGATTGTTATGTAAAAATTCAACCCGACATGCATGATAAATTAAGAATTTTGGGTGTTAACCTATATAAGTCCACTTGTAAATCACCTTGATTAGGCCAGGAGTTGCCCTCCTTCATTTGTTTGTTGGGTGGTTTCTATCCAGGGTTAAATTATAAAGCACACAATTCAACTCTGAGCCTATCCTGAAACTGAATGCTTATGACCAGGTTTGATCTTTCACATATGTGTCACTTTTTTTACTTTCATTGCGAAATTTGCATGCTTTTACTTGTGGTAATGACATTTCTGCCGCAGCGACTAAAACTTCCAGGTATGCAAATTTATTTTCATTTACTGCATTTTATTGCCTTGTACAACACTCTTTACTGCATTTTTACTATGCCTTTACTATTCCTTTATTCATGCATTATTTACGTACAATACTTGCAAAGCCCCTAGGGTAGAAAACAGTAGGGCACCGGTTAGGAGATACCCAACGGCATGCCATGAAATGCAATAATAATTGTACATCCAGATACAAAACTTAAACCCTAAGTCTGGAGCCGTCGCAGCAAAGAACTTGAAGCAAGCTGCAGAAGACGAAAGACAACTTTAGAGACAATTTACATTTAGCAGCAGAGCGAATCTACTTCGACTAAACATTTTCTTAGTCTTAAATAATAACAAACCCATAAGAATTCGAGGTAGCTGTCTAGTGCAATATAAATCTTCTCTTTATCATTTAGGTTTTTGCACAACCATGTTGTGCAGTGTAAGTCCTAACTTAATAGGATTCTGAGGTTGTTCGTCTGTCCCGACGTAAACCCTCTTATCTCTCTCTAGGCTATTTGCATGAGCCGATATCATGTAAATATAAGCCCTAATTTTAATAATTGGCAAAAGTAAACATTAATAACATCATTTCCAAAACACAGGCAAATAATAGGATAGTTTGGGAAGTCACCGAGATTTTCCTCGATATCTATGACATCTCCTACCTTTTACTCTTTTAGACTCCGAAAATAATTGTTCCTACTTGAGCGACTCCCACTTGTCTTTTCTAGGTCTGTCCTAGAAAAATTAAACTTTGAAATCTTAAAGACAGAAACATTGATCTTAATCGAGAGTTTTTTTAGTGAATTCGGTCATTTGAGATATAATTAACTATATGAGTTTGTCTCTATATAGAACTTGGAACCCAGATAAAATAAACTCTATCTAATTTTTATATTAGGTAGGAGAACTTGTTCGTCACATAAAACGCTCACAAACCAAATGGATGTCATAAAATATTTAATTTATATAATCAAGCTCAATGTCAAGTGGTATGTCTATCCCTCGGGATGGTGTATTATTGGGGTGGTGCTCGATTATTTAAACTATGAAGTATGTGAGACGTCTTCAGTCTCATCTTTCAATATTAAAATGCTATTTTTAAAAATAAAAAGTTACATATATAAAATTAAAACAATCATTTCAAAAATTCCGACCGGATCCAAATTCTTGGCCGACAGTGTATCCTTCAGAATTCTAGTGTCGCAATTACCATCTTCAATACTTCTTAATACTAGATTGAAAGTAAATGGTGTGGCGAGGTGTAAAACTACTTAAATCATAAGACATTCTAGCCTCAATAACAGTTCTTCAAATCAAAGAATGCATTATCCTTAGCCAATCGAGATGTTGGTAAACTAAGGCAGAATTCAATAAAGCCAGTCTTCAACTATAAGCAATTCATTTAAATAAGCACAGTGAGTCCAAGTTCTCTTTGGCATACAAGAATCTCTCTATCTTGGAACTTGCCCAAATGAACTAACCTATGACAAAAAATCACCACCACTATAAAAACAAAATTTCCTGAGTCTATATTTCATGAAACAAAGCATATAGGTTCAGGACTATAGAATGGAGTGCATTCAGCAATTATTACCAGCAAGGAAAGCAAATCCAGAATTGGCCCTCAAAAAACCAAACTGCCAAGCTATGGCCAGCTACTAGTTCGCTTTATATATCCTCCCCCACTCAAAATTAATGTGCTACATGCGCTCTACACAAAATGTTTTTTCTTTAATTTATAGTTTACAATAATTCTACTAACCTAAATGATGCATATTTAATCCTATGATGCACATGTGCAGACCACCTAAAAATTTTTTCAAGAGGTTACCTTTCTGACACGGTGTTCTCATCATTCAACTATATCAATATTCCACCTAACTTTACAACAAATTCACCTCACACACCCAATAGGCTATAAAGCACTTCTAAAATGTACCTTGCACTCCCCACGGCATTCTCTTGGCAGTTTGTATTATGAGTTCAGAGGCACTTTCTCCATTTTTAATCATTTAGGCTTAACTTTTAACTTAAATTTTTAGCAAAACTCCATTTCTTTTGCAGAGAAGGCCGGCTATGCTTAAACCTGCAATTCCTGAATGATAAGTATTAATCATATAAGGCATACTATGCACAGTCTCCATCAATGGACCACTTCTGAAACAAGAAGTTAGGGAACAGAGAAATCCAAGACAAATACATCTGGAGACTTTGATGAAATTATTCATCATAAATAAAATCCAAAATTCATTAAATAATTATTTCCTAAATTAGATTATAAAAATTTAAGGTAAATTTACAAAAGAGTTCAAAATTGTTGAGAATTAACTCACTCCTGTTTTTCCATGCAAAGGTTTAAAGCACATGATGACAAGGTGTAAGCAGTTTCAATAGCTAAGTTTACGGTATCATCCTCAGCATCCAAGCGACTCAATAACTTCTTCCAGCAGTGTAAAAAAGGAGGAGGGAACCTCCAATCAGCTTTATCAGAAGCACATTCTTCAGCATCCTTCTCATCCTCCCTATGTTCCCCATTCGATGAGGCATCAAATTGGCAGAATATGAATTCAAGTGCTCTTCTGCCTACTTCTGATGAAATAAACTCCTTGAAGACAACCATGCATCCTAGCAATTCACATCCAACAGGAAGAACCTACCAAAAGAAAAAGCAAAATGTCAAATATGCATAATAGTTTAATTGAATACTTAGCTTGAGACAGAATCCCTATAAAAGAGCCCAGCCTACTAAACTGAGCTCATAATCCTTGAGAAATGGACAGTGAAGCCTAGTAAAATAAGCCAAGTAAAGCTTCAATCCATAAACTTATGATCCCAGAATATGATTGTGAAAACTTTGGGAATAGAATCATTCTAGAACTTTAATCAAGGGGTTATCTTGTTTCTTCAATTAATACTTGCAAAGATCATATTTTATAATCTAAATATGAAAATTTAAAATATTCCATTTATTTACCCATAGATAAAAATAAGTCTCTATCTGAATGTATAGCACTCTCTATATAAATATGATGACCTCATTTTCTCTTCACCATTTGTCAATAAGCATGTAGACCTCTTTGTTCTGATTACCTTGAGAATAGCCAATAAACTAGGGTGATGGGAGTTGTTTGTGTGGGGATGGTAAAAGTTTAAATTACAAAATCCTAAGCAATTTAGCATATGCTATGCATCTGCTACATTTCTAAATTCCTAAAGTTCGTAGGAAGTAAGCTTCAAGTATATCAAAATAGTAAATGTATGAATTCTACAATTTTGGGGCTAAAGCACTGCTCGGCAACTAGAAATAGGAAGTGCTGAAAAAGGAAAGAGGAGAAGTCCAGCCTGCAAAAGGAAATTATTGACTACGTAGTGGGCATACAACATGATAGTGGGCTGAATTTGGACCTGTAAAAGTTTCCAAGTAGAAATGGCCAATATAGCAATCAGCCAGAATCAGTCCATTGTCCTGATATAGCGGTCCATGAGGAGGCCCTTCAAAGTTCTGGCATGCACCATGAGTCATTTCTCATGTGTCCAACTAGTTAACCTCAGTTAAATACGGTCAAACTTGGTCAAATTTAGGTCAACATCTTGTAATTGCTCAAATATGAACAAACTAGGTCAAGAACATGCTAGGGTCTTACCTACTACGTTGAAAAGGTCCCCCACAAAGGAAAAAAAAACTGTTGAACTTAAAGAACCAAACTCAAAGCAACAAAACCTAGCCTAAGGTGTCCAAATAGAGTTTCTTCCATCATCCAAACGATAGACCTCCTCATTCGTTAAATGCAAAGTGGTAATCAAGTGCAAAAATGATTCCTTAGGGGGACCCACACCCTCCATGAATATAATCCATCAAATCACCTTATCACACTTCTCTCTCAAGGGTGGGTTTATAACCACATCCCCTGTGAAACAAAGAGAAAGGTTCCTCCCTTTAAACAAAAAAGGTAAAAGAGAAAACCGAGCAAACAATGCAGAGCAAAATAAAGCAAAGCCCAACCTAAAATTTTGCCAGAACATCAATAAAAAAAGAGCCCTTAACTTCTACTCCTCTCCATTCGCCTCTTATTCTTTNTTCTTTTAAGGTTATGTTTATGGTTAAGTAATCAAGAATGTTTGATCATTGTTAATTATGACTTCTAGGCTATATATATGTATCATATTTAGAGTATATTTTTTTTTAATATGAGATCTTGTGAATTTCGCTCTTTGTTATTTATAGAATGAAGCCATCTGAAAGTCTATCTTTTATTTATTTCTTTCATGCCTATGAAAAGTCTTATCTGCCATGGAATTATCTTATTAAATTTTAAACATATGATGGGAAGAAACAATTTAAATGTTTACATTGTGGATTGATATATAATGGTGGAGACATAAATAAGATAAAACAACATCTTGTTGAGGCTAAGGAAAGTATTGGGTCATGTAAGAAAGTTTCATTTGATATTCATCATCAGATGTTAAAAATTTTGAAAATGATATAAAAAACAAGAGGCACAAGAGGAGAAAGACAATCTTCACTCATATGGTCAACATATTATTAATGAAGAGAGATTTTTCTCATTGTAAATCACAAAATTCAATTGTTCATGATAAAGGATTAGACAAAGGGAAAAAAAATGGATGAGTTTGGCAATTATTTTGCTCCTAAAATTAAGCATACTCCAACCATCCTTGAAAAGTGTGTTAGCATCAAAAGAGTTGTGCNTACAAAACAAAGAAATCATTTAGAGCATCAAAGACTAAATGATTTAATATAAGTTCAATACAATCTTAATTTATAAAATAGTTATGTTTGCTAATAATTTTTTTTTTTTTATAATTGTGTGATATTACTTTTAACTTTGAATCTAATTTATGATATTAACGTATAGGTTAAAACTTCAAAAAGAGAAAATAAGATCCATTGAATTACATAAGCATCCACACCAAAGTTTTTTGGATTGTTAAAGATGAATGCACTCTCGAAATTATATATGATCTGGAAAATGAATTTATAAAGAGGATGCAATTCTATTACTAAAGAGCCGAATATATAAAATAATAGGAAAACAAAGAGCACTCTTTTAATTCTTCTTAATTTGATCATTTTGATGAAAATTATTATTTTATAAATTTGATTTATGGATGCAAATGAAGTTGTTGATAATACGAATGAAGTACTTGAACATGTGGATTTATATCCTTTTGGGGAGACAAACCTTAGGGAAGCTGCTTTTGAGGATGGAATTTTTTGAGAGAGAACATTTGGAGGTAGAAACTTAAATATGATTGATTTTATACTAGATTATTTGTATTAATTTCATATTTGATATCTATTTTATTTATTTTGTGCTTCTTGAGAGAAATTTTTGGAGGTTGATATCTATTTTATTTTTGTTTTTTGTTTCTTGAGACATATTTTTGGGAGTTTGATATGTATTTTAATTCTTTTTAGTGCTTTTTGAGAGATATTTTTGGAGTATAATACTTGATTGTTATTTTTCATGCAATAATAATGTAATGCATATTGATTTATTGTTGTTTTAATTTATCAGTACTTTTATTCACATTAAATGATGACTAATATAATTAATTAATTAATATGCATTAATGCAATTAAGTATTCAATATTATTTTATCTTTTATTTACTTACAAATTTTTCTCATTTGATGGTAACATTTTCATATTTTTAATTCTGTTTTAGAGAAACAATTGCTCAAGGAATGGATTAGTTTAAGGAACCAACATTTATCATCTGTTACAGAAGAAAATGTTAGTCATTTAAATGAGTTGTTTGAGTTCACATATGATTTATATTTCATGATATATTTCTTATACTACATTATTATATTTAATATTTTTATATTTATGACGTCATCGATTCAATCTTTAAATCTTAAATCTCCTCTACTGATTCAATGTCTAGTACGATTTTTAAAACCTCCTAGCTCATTATATCTACTTCTTAACTCATATTTAAACACTAACAATTTTGTAATCCATATCATGATAAAAATTTAGCATTTAATTATTTATATAGNGAGATTACACTTGACCGTGATCTGGAGAGTCGAAGGGGAGACAAGGGCGAGGATCTAAATCTACTCCACGCGGAACATCATACAACAAGAAATACCGGCCATGTCGTTTTGGAATCTCACATCAAAGGAGGCCGAGAGAAAAGGCCACATATGAAGGTCATCGAGACTTTGGCAATAAGATGGACCTACAAGAGTTTGAAAGAGGTATGGAACCAGAAGAGTTTATTGATAGGCTATAATTGGTTGAACAGATCTTCGAGTATAAAGATGTGTCAGATGATGAGCGTCAAATTAGCTGTTATTAAGTTTAAGAAAAGTGTCTCCTTGCGGTGGGAGAACTTATAAAAACAGAAGAAAATAAAAAGAAGCAATAAGATTATCAAATGAGAGAAGATGAAGAAAACCATGCAGAAAAAATATCTTCCACCTCATTGCCGCCAGGATATGTCTACAATCTACACCAGCAAGACTTTTTCGTGGAAGAGTTCACAGCTCAATTCAACCACTTACATATGAAACGCGAACTGACTGAGCTAGAAAAACACATTGTAGCTCGTTGCCTTGGACGTCAGAAACCTGCTATTAGCAATGCGATATAGCTACAACTATACTGCACGCTAGGGGATGTTCAGATTCTAGCCTTCAAAGTGGAAAGAAAATAGAAGCAGAGCAAACAACAATCGTTCTTCAGGCAGAAACCTTCAATCAGGCAATCACCAACAACTACCACAACCGACAAGGGTACTTCAAGTGGAACTAGCAAGCCAGAAAAAGGAAACGACAAGCTGGATCAGGGTGGGAAGAAGCAGAAGAAATGCAGCTCCTCCAATACAGTACTCACCAAGAAGTGTTTTAGGTGCCACGGCTATGACCACATAGCCTCCAACTGCCCCACGAGTCGAGTCATCACAATCACAAATCAGAGCGTCATCGGGGAGGTAGACAAGGAGTCAGAGGATAGCCCTAAGAAGGAGCTCCAGTTCCATGGCGACTAGGGAGAACCGCTAGTCATACCACATGTTTTGCAGTCAGAACCACAACTAAATCGATCATGTTTGAGACATAGTATCTTTCACATCAAGCGTGCATCGTCAAAGGCAAGGTTTGCATTTTAATCATCGACTGTGGGAGTTGTGAGAATATGTTGTCCACGCTTAAGGTGATGAATTTAGGGTTTGACATGCAGAAGCATCCCCGGTCAAATTCTCTTACATGACTGAAAAAGGGAAATGAGATGCGTGGATCACTAGTGCCTGGTCGAATTCTAGATTGGAGATCAGCTATAGGAGCAAGTCTAGTGCAAAGTGGTTCTGATAGACGCCTGCCACATTCTGTTCGGTAAGCCTTGGCAATCCGACCGCTAGATTCGGTATGAAGGCATCAAGAATACTTATGGATGGAAAACACATCATCCTGTTACATGTTAAGGATGCACAAGTCAGACGCGATACAAAGGAAGCATTAGTCCCCCGGGCCACCTTCCAGCAGTCAGTTCAAGATGCCGCAGTGGCACAAGCATTAGCCCTTCTAGAGGGAATAGAGGAGAAGAGTGAGGTATCAGCACTCTATAGCCACTACTACAAGACTTCCAAAACGTCGTGACCGAAAATCTTTTGGAGGGGTTACCGCCACTGAGAGACATTCAAGATGCCATAGGCCTTATAACAACATTAGTATTGTCGAATCGGCCCGCCTTTAATTTGAGGCCTGTGGATTACGAGGAACTACAGCGACAGGTGCAATTTAAGTCTTCCAAGATAAGTGAATTAAATTCAGCTTGAATACTAATTTATTAAATATGTTTTTTATAACTATTTTTTTGGTTAGTTTAATTAATATTTAAATACCATTTGATTTAATATATGTTGATATACTTTTTCTTTTTAATTCTAAGGTCGTAATTTAAATTGATCTTTTTATTTAATACATTATTGATTAAACTTAATCAGCTTATTTGGATTTTCTACAAACATATCTATTACTATCTCTTTAATTAATATGGTAATTTGATTTAGACTCCATTATTATAGTCATTTAATTTCATACAACAAAAAAACTCTTATCCCACTAATTGGGGTCGGCTACATGAATCCTTTTTCTCCATTGTGCCCTATTTAGTGTCATATTTTCATTTATTTCTAATAAATTTAGATCATTTTATATACAATATGCCCAAGTCTTCTTAGGTCTACCTCTGTCACTCTTAAAGTAGCAAAATAAAATTAATTTTACTAACTTCAATAATTTTTAGTAAGTTATTTTAAGCGGATTCAAGTAATACAACAATTTTATCTTTTGAAAAATTTCAATTTTTTTTTATTTTAACTTCTTAAATTTAAAAAGCTCTAATTAATTGTTAATTTTCTTTATTTCTTCGTTTTAAAGCATTCATTTTAAAAATTGATTATGCCTTGATCTCAGTCTATTAATGGAAATGAAGAAAAGAACATTAACAATGAGCAACCAAGTTTTTTTTTTAATAAAAAGAAAATTTCAGGATATCACTAGTACGCTAAGTGTTAAAAAAAATCTTAACTTTTCAATTTACCTGACATAGCCTAATAAGTTGATGCCAAATCAAACAACTATCTTCAACGCCAATATCCCCCACAGAGCATCTATTCAATTGAAAGGAAAAGCCTTGTTACAACTTCAAACAAAGTAGATAAAGAT
The DNA here is from genome assembly GCA_002079205.1 of Phalaenopsis hybrid cultivar. NCBI lineage: Eukaryota > Viridiplantae > Streptophyta > Magnoliopsida > Asparagales > Orchidaceae > Phalaenopsis > Phalaenopsis hybrid cultivar. The sequence continues at coordinate 102,242 of JXCR01039251.1, read as the reverse complement.
TAGAAAAAATAAGTAATACTTACGCATTGTGCATACTATCAAGCTTTTTGTTTGTCCGAGGGTCAAAAAGGAGAGCCAGAGATTTCAAGAGAGGCATGCACCAGCAAGAAAAGAAAGTTGCTTTCTTAACAAGTTTGTTGTCAAAATAAAAATTCCCATCAACGATGCATTCATCATTGCATCGCTTGAGAGCTTTCACAAGAACTCTGACAGTAGTTATCTTCAATAACAATATCTGGCCAACGAAAAGTGCCAAAACATACTCCAACTATTAAATAAATAAACATAGGCACCAGTCAAATGTCAAATTAAAAAGGTTTATTATTTATCTAACCTTTGCATGTGGATGCTCTAACAAACTAGCAATGAAGTCAAGTGATCGATATATCTGAATAAAAAAGAAATAGATTTTTGGTGCACTATTCAATTTGTTGAAAAAAAACACAGTCAAAAGAAATAACCTTAAAAATATCAGCATCTGAGAGGCTCAATTCATTAATGGTCTGGTCAATCCAAGAAATTAAAGGCCTCAGTAGGACATCTGCACATTCAGGTCTTTGGAAAGCAACTCGAACTATGAAGACACGAAGCATGTCTTTTATGACCACTAATGTCTGTTTAGAAAGAATTAAAGTGAAAATATAGTTTATAAAATATATGTGGAACTCTGCATGAGAAAAGAACACGTACAGTGAAAGAAAAATGCAGGACAATCTGTGCAATCCTTTCAAGCAGAGGAGTCAACCGAACAAGCAGCACAGCAAGGTGCTCAGGTTGTAAGTACCAGTGAATATCTTTTTCCACTTCAGGTCCTAGAACTGTCTCTATGGTCAACATGCTAACAACGCTCAACGGAGGTATTCCATAATTCCACAGCCAAATGCCTTCTTCAGGAAAAAGATCACTCTTTGCCAATAAAGAATAAGAGTCACATAAACAATTTAAGGAAATCATGACTGGCCATCTCTAATAGAACCAAATATGAAAATCGAAGAAAACTTAGTCAAAATATTTTTTTCCCGGAATTTGACATAAAGCCAAACAACGGAAAGTTGGCCATCAGCCAGATAGAGAAGATATGTAAGCAGGAGTGTACATACCAGCAGACATATTATGCTACATGCATCCTTCGGGCCCATAGGTAATAACGATGAAGCTTGAATACTATCAAGAAGACAGTGGAATAAGCCAGGAATCCAACCAAATACTGGCCAAAAGGCAAGCACAGAGGCAACAAGATGACAAACAGCACCAAAACCAAGCCCAAGTTGGGGATAGTGCGAGGAGAAGCTTGTTGCATATGCTGCTAGCTTTGGGCTGAAAAAAGATTGTTCCATGTTAAAATTATGCAGCAATGAATGAGATTACATAAATAGGTAAATTTCACCTCACTTCATGATGCAAACGTAAAAGAATATTAACTAGCTTCTTATTCCGGTATTGCTCCTTTGTTTCCTACAGAAGTCGTGATAATAAATTTAAAAATAAATTGCAGAAACATAGTAACTCTTTCAAATGATGAAACAGAAAAATCAAAAAATAAAATAAAATAAAATATAGTAAACCAACAGAAGTAGACACTCTTAAGTTCCCTTTTGTAGTTATATCTAAAGTTGTATTTTCATTTAACAAAAGTAATATCATAAAACTTACGACCAGTGAAATCTCACAGAACATTAAAAATTTAACCTTTTGCTATAGAACGTCTGCCACATATAGCTAAATTCATGCAGCATAATTCTTCTATTAAAGACTAAAGTAAAATAATGTGAATCGATAGTCCCTGTTTTTGAGAAGTGCTCAATCCCAAGTTACAGAAGCACTTTGCTCGAGTTACCTCTTTTATGATTTTTTTAATACTGCTATGATGTGCCCTAGAGCTACAATTTTTAGAATTTTTTTATATCTTCATTCTAGTAAAATGCTCGACTTGCAATTGCACAAATTATATGTATTCTATATGTAAAGTGCCAAAAATCCTATGATTATTTACATGGAATCGTTTTAGTCTCAAAGTTAATAAAAGTGCCAAATTAATTCCCGGACTACTTAAATTGGGCTGAAATAGTCCTTCACAGGGGCTATTTCATCCGATATTAAAAGTGTCTTGGGACTAAATTGACACTTTTATAGACTCTAGAACTAAAATGACCCTATGAAAATAGTGATAGGATTATTTTGGCACTTTATGATCTACGGATTAATATATGCTTATTTCTGTAGCTGTTTCAAGTGAGTTTTCTTACTTCATTGGAATATTTGATTCAAGTGAGTTTTCTTACTTCATTGGAAGACTTCTCTACAATTGGCATACTTCTTAAAGAGTTCAAAGTATACGCATCCCTCTTTCATTTAAATTAGTGTCATCATAAATCAGGCATCATATCAAGTGCTTGGGTAAGACAATTTAAGATCATAATAACACATGAAAGTGAGGTGAAAGTGGCACTAATTCTTCAAATGCGGAAAATGAGTTAATATTTCAAGATGAGTTAGTGATTCAAAAAGAATATTAAGAGCTGAAACAACAGGAAGTGCAGCAAAATAAAAAAAGAAAAAACTAGACAAAATGTAAGTACAAGAGTACTAGAGTAATAAATTTCAAGAACGAAGAAGATGAAAAAGATTTAGAGAAGGGGAATGAGGGATAGAAACGTTGATACCCGAGTTAACCTTAAATCACAATAGAAATAAAATATTATTTCTAACATTCAAAAAGGGTACAACGAATACTCTTAAAAATAGGAAATAATGATAACAAACACAACACCCTAGGTTGAGAAGGCGGTGGTGACCATTGACTGGACGGCGATCAATTGGGTGCTTCGAGGTTGCAGTGGTAGAGGACAGAATAAAGAGGAGTAACAGTGAGCAGGATGATGGGGGGAGGGCTGGGGCTGCCACTGGAAAGAAGGGGCTGATGTAGGGTGCAGCAACAATAGGAGAGCCTTTGTGGATGGAAGGGAATTAAGTAACGGGAGAAAGACGCAAGGCTACAAAAGAACAATTGTGGAAGGTTCTTCAGTGGGTACAACAGGGACGACCAAGGTTGCGGAAGATGGGAAAATTGGGGATAATCAAAACCTCAAAGCGAGATACAGCCACAACGCCACTCGTCCTTGGATACAGCCCTAAGAGGAAAAATGAAAGACATCAATGGCTGTCCTAACAAAAACCTCGACAACAACTAACCCTAAACAAAGAAAAGAACATAATTACAATAGTAAATAATGAGGACTTGGGCGGCAACCCTAAAAACAAATATTTTTGTCGGTCGACCCCCTTGCCTCCCTCCCTGAACTGGTCCAACCATCCCAGTTAGACTAGCCGACAGTTTAGGAGAGCTCCGCATTAGTCTCCTAGGGTTGGGGAGCTTCGACTTTATTTGTCAAAACTTCTGGTTGCACGTTCATCGTGACGAAGTTGCTGCAAGCTCCCAAGGCTAAAGGATCTTCTACCGCAGTCCGGGAAGCACCCGAATCCCACTGGTAGTTCAACTTCCCCGAAAGCACCCGAGTATTTTACCCCACTTGCAAGCATATATCCAATCGATCCATCCTTCTAAGGGTCCACTACATAACTGAATTGGGTCTGTGTGTCATGTGTATACAATTGAATCCTCCCAAAGTAATCAAAGGTTGGCTCAACCAGATCTGAAGTGAGGGAAACCTGAACCTCCTTAAATGATGGTGGCCATTGCGGTAAGGTATCGATTGTGATGTCCTGAAATGTTCTCTGACGTGATTGTCTGGTGTCTGGATTCAATGCCTCGGTCCTGTCATCCTTTATCTTCACGAAAACTAGGCCCACCAAGGTTGTTTTGTTGACAAGAACACTGGTGATCTCAGACTCCGCCAAAGGAAGAAGGATGATGTGGTTCCCCTCCTTGGTGAAGGAGTAGGTGTTTCTAAATTCATCGGCTGAGTCATACGAAAAAATTGTCATGATCTCCCCAATAAAAGGTGGCAGACATCCATGAGTACCACATCGCACCGCACCCTATCTTACAGTAGTCTCCCAATCGAGACATCTTGCAATAAAAGTACTCTCTCACCTCAAGGTTTTGTTATTTTGGAGCAAGAATAAAATCAGAAGCTTGGGGAATCTTAAAGCTCAACTTGAAGAGGGGATTGTTGCACTCCAACTTAGTGAAATTATGGAGCAGTGTTTGAATAGTGATATCTGGACTAACATGAAGAGTAAGGTTCATGAGCTCAACACCATGCTTACCCATGTCACAGTCTGGTGGAAACAAAGAGCGAATAATGGATTTTTAACCGATGGGGACCTGAACGCTAACAATTTCCATGCTATGGCTTCGGCCCGACACAGATCCAATCGAATTTCTAGCATTGTGGATGCTAATGGTGATAATAAAAATGAGAATGCTAATATTGTTGAGGCTTTTAAGCAATTTTTTCATTCCAATAGAAGTGTAATGCCCCTTAAAAAATTGGTCGAATTTGGACAGCTTCCCACCTAAAATTCTATCGTATAATGATACACTTATTGCGGAGGTGACGGACGAGGAAATATGAACTACCATTCGCACTATGGGCTGAAACCAATCCCTTAATAACTTTAATAAAAAAGTTATTAAAGCGGTGAAAAGTTTTTTTTTGTTTCCGGGTCCATGCCGGATCATTGTAAAAAACTCTCGTTGTTTTGATCCCCAAAACGAGTAATGCCATCTCTCATGCACATTTTCGGCCAATAAGCCTTTGCCAAACAATTTACAAAATCTCTGCCAAGATTATTGTAATAGAATCAAGGAAATTCTTCTATCTATCATTTCTGATGAGCAAGCTGCATGTGTTCTCGGTAGATCGATCTCCCCTCATTGTTCGCCTATCCAAAAGGTTATCAGCAAATTCAAGCACTCCACAGTCACCTCAAGGCTTATGGCACTTAAAATTGATATGGAATACGCATATGACAAAATGACTTGGTCATTCCTTGGGGAGGTTATGAAGATTATGGGATTTTATGACATGTTCATTAATTCGGTGATGCAGTGTGTTTGTCAACCCAAATATCTCTTGATCAATAGGCAGTGTTCGGCTTGGATACAATAGAGGTGCCCACTTTCCTCGTACTTGTTTAATCTCTACTCGGCTCCCGTTGGCACTTTCGCAACGTGCAGGTAATATCAAGATCCAACTCTCCAGGGATGACCCGAGACTCCCACATCTCCTTTATGCCGATGATGTGCTCCTTTTCATGAACCCGGCTGCCAAACTAATTGCTAAAATCACTGGAAATTATTGTGAGTGAACTGGTTAGCGTATAAACAAAGACAAGTATATGATTTTTTTCAACAAATGTACTGTAAACTGAAGAAACGGAAGCTAGCTAGAATGCTTCAATTTTGGAAAGTGGATGAGATCATCTACATGGGTATAATGCGTGCTCAAAGCAAGCATGTCAAACCTGATTATATCAAGTTCCTCACTAATGCGGCCAAAAAATTAATCTTTGGGGCATTCATCATCTCTCTCTTGTCGGGCGGATTACACTTCTTAGAAGTGCTTATCTTATTCCTCCCATGTATCTCATTATGCATACTAACCTCCCAAAGGGTGTTTCCTTGGAGCTCGAAAAACACGGCAGAAACTTTCATTAGGTAAAAGGACGTGCTCAGAAAAGACTACACTACATTTATTGAAGGGACCTTTGCAAGCCAATTAAGCTCTAGGGACTTGGATTTCATGCTACTAAGGGGTGGAAAGGGCCTCTCTGGGCCAAACTCGCCTGGTACTTCATTTCACAAACTGACTTGGCCTACAAATATGGGCGTAATGTGTGGACTTTCGGCAACCAAAGGAGTGACTCCATATCTTGGAACATTATCTACAATGGGGTTGTTAGCCTAAATAGCATTATTCATTGAAAGGGGGTGGATGGGAGAGATTAATGTTTTATCACGAGCTTGGGTTTGGGATGGCATTCTTTGACAATTGGTCTTCTTTTGTGAATTCTTCCAGTTGTGAAAACCTTCAGATTGCCAAGCTTCTTTGTGATAAAGAAATTTTGTGAAATCTGTTTGAGGATGAACTATGCAATATTATTCTCGGGATACCCATTCTTCAGAACCAGCCATGGGACATGCCAGAATAGAGATTTCAGCTCTTTGGAAAATCTATAACTGCTATGGCTTTTTACGCTAGGTTCAATTAGCTTGATGAAACCCACGCATGGCTCGATAATCTTAAACTCAGGCCTAGAGAGAAGATATTCTGGTGGCGCTTAAGCCATGATGTCGTTTCTACCAACAAGTGGCTTGATTGCAGAGTACTTTCTGAATCCCTTCAATGCCCTTGGGGATGCCCAAGAGTGGAGAAGAAAATGCATATTACTACAAACCGTTCGTTTTTCGGTGCAGTTTTAGAAAAGCTTCGACTTTAGGGATTTCGCACACCTACCCACCAAAATTTTCTCAAAATGCTCACACAAGTTAATAGAAATGTTACTCCTCTGGTGCGCAAGTTTTGCAATGCGGTATATTTTTGTTGGCGTGCAAGGAATGCAAAGAAGCATGGGAGAGCTCACAGCACACCTACATAGATTGCCTCCAATTTTNAGTGGAGAAGAAAATGCATATTACTACAAACCGTTCGTTTTTCGGTGCAGTTTTAGAAAAGCTTCGACTTTACGGATTTCCCACACCTACCCACCAAAATTTTAAGGAGGCTCTCGGGATGCTCACACAGGTTAATAGAAATGTTATTCCTCTGGTGCGCAAGTTTTGCAATGCGGTATATCTTTGTTGGCGTGCAAGGAATGCAAGGAAGCATGGGAGAGCTCACAGCACACCTACATATATTGCCTCCAATTTTCTTGAAACTTTTGGTAACCCCCACCTCTATCCAATCTGGGAGCAATAGGGTGTGGGGTGCTAATCAGAACTTTGGGCTGCTTTCCAACTCTTTCTGGCACCACCACACCCCCCCTCCTTCCCATCCAGATTGTATCATGACGAATGTCGACGGTGCTTTCTTATCATCGAGAGGCAAGAATATGGGTGAGCTCCTCAAGGCTACGAGTGAAGGCCTCCTCCATTAGGATAGCAGACAAGTGGAAAGGATGGTAGTTTTATCACTCTCCAAGTTAGTTGAAGACTGACTGACCGAGTGCCATGGTACTATTAGAGAGAGAGACAACTCAAATGTTATGGACTACTTCCAGTGACTATGGACAAGCGGCATTGGTAACATCAGCTTCATGACAATCCACATATTGACTTCTTGTTTGGTTGCAAACAAGTTATTTTTCAACATACTTTCAAGACTGATGATGGAAATACCTCTGAGTCATGAGGCCCAATTTCTCCTCTATTTGCATAGACGACACATTCTTATTGCTCCCTATGATGAGACTACATATATTTTGATCACAATCCAACGGGTGTAAAATATGTTGTAACAAAGCCACTGTAGATACCTCGTATCCTCAGTTTATAGGGACCGTCAAACCACAAACATCTCGCTCCAAATACTCACACAGTTCCTAAGTTGCTTCCTCATCGCTAACCTACTCCACTGCACATTACTTGGTAAAAGACACTATTCAACTCATCATGTAACTGGAGGCGACGTAGCCAATTTCATGGCATCTGAAGTATTTTCTGGAGGGGGTTGTAGTAGGCGTGCTACACTTCTCAAGCTTCTTCTCAGTCGGGGTGGTTTTGTCCTTATTCGAATCAGTTTTCTCAACTCTCTGAGACAGGCTCCGACTGCTGACTCCAACCACAAATGGTTGCCTACCTGGTAGTGCTTTTCTGCTTTGTTTCTTCTCTCTCCACCTTCAACGCTAAGATCTAGACATCTCTCGGTGAATAATAGGACAACAAGTGCATCACATTGCTGAGAGTTGGCTTCAGACCTCCCCAATAATTAGCTATTGTGTGTTCCTTTGGCTCGATCAACTCGACTTCATTTGCAACTCGTCGAACTACATAATGAACTCCTCCACTGATAGGTCTCTCTGTTGTAGGAGGTAGAGTTTCGAAAACATATCTTGACAGTAATAAGGTGGAAGATATTTCCTCTGCATCTATTTTCTCATCTTTTCCCACTTGGTAATTTTATCGTTGTCTTCTCTCTTCCCCTGTCTCTGCAAGTTTTCCCACCATAAGGAAGAGCTCTTCTTCAGCTTGATGGCTGGTAATTTTACTCGTTTATTTTCTTGAATTTCTGTATAATCAAAGATTCGTTCAACATGTTGCAGTAAGTCAATAAAGTCATTTAGATTCATACAATCGTCGAACTCTGATAAATCCACATTGATGTCAAAATTCCTGTGCCTCCATATGCGGGCTCCTCCCTCGGCCTCCTCTGGTGGTGAATCCCGAAGCAACGGGGCCTGTATTACTCATCACTGACGTCTGCCCTATCAAACGAATTCAGATCCTCATCCCTATCTCCCCTTGAACTCTCCAGATTGAGGGTCGAGGGCATTCTCCTATGTGTTCCATCATCAATCTCTGTGTGTCTGTTGAAGCAGACGAATCTCTCGCTGTATATTGTCCCGAGTACATTCCGGCATGTATCTTCATGATGACATGATTGGAATTTGGAATTAGACGAGCCAGTTGAAGATATGAAAGAAAATTTTATGAGGGCACTAAGGCGGATGCTGAGAAACTCTATGATAGGAATGGGGTTCGACTAGTTATAATACCAAATGATACCCGAGTTAACCCCAAACCACAATATAAATAAAATACTATTGCTAAAATTCAAAAGGTAACAACAAGTACTCTTCAAAACAAAAAATAACAACAAACGAAACACCCTAGATTGAGGATGACGGTGGTGACCACTCACTAGACTACAATTAGTTAGGTGGATGGGAGGATGCGGTTGTGGAGGACAGTGGAAAGGTGTAGCAATCAACAGGCTGATGGGAGCAGGGTTGTGGTTGTAGTTGGGAAGGAGTTGGTGTGGGTGCAACAACAACAGGAGAGCGTCTGTTGGATGGGAGGGAATTAAGTGATGAGAGAAAGGCCAAGGGCTGGATGAGGTAGTTGGTTGTTGGAGTAGGAGGTGCGAGCTGTAGGAGGCCATATGGAAAGGCAGGAAAGGTGTGGTTAGAATTTAGAGAGGGGCAAGAAAGTTGTGGCTAGAATTCAGGTTTGGTTGTAGGTCACGACAGGCAGGAGGAAGGTCTTAAAGAGGTAGCAAAGAGGACTGCGGAAGAACAACTACAGTAACTTGTCAAGTGCTCGCAACAAAGATGACATAGGTTGCAAAGGATGTTAAAGTCAGGGATAATCACCACCTCAAAATGAAATACAACAAGAGCACCACTCATCCTCGGATATAGCCCTAAGATAGAAAACTGGGGACGCTAAAAGCTATTTTAGCAGAAAACTCAGCAAAAACTAGCCCTAAACAAAGTAAATGACATATTTATAATAGTAGATAAGTAAGGAGTGTGACATCCCGTTTCAATTACCCGGGGGAGAGGAAAAGAATAGTGAGGTAGTGAGGAGTCGGGTAACATAATAGAGGGGAGAGGAAGCGAAGGGTCAGAAGTCAAAGAGGTAAGTTCGCCTTATAAATTATCATATGAGGGAGGCAGAAACTTACCAGGCAAGTCGAGTGTGAGAGGCGACAGACACAAATTATGGCATCCCTATAGCTATAGGTAACGACGTCGACGAATGACAATGTTTCTGTCAAGCAAAAAGGAAGAGGGAGGTTGTGGCACCGAGTGTTTGCATTGTTGTGTCGAGCTACAACTCAAGGAGTTGAAGAAATTGAGCGTTGCGACTAAGTAGAGAGGGAGCTCTCCTATATACGGATAGAAGTCAAATCGGGTGCACAAAGGTGTGTGTGGGAGAAGAACCTTTGCGCACAGTTATCGCTCCATCCCAAGCGATTCAGCTGAAGAAAATGAAAGGCAGGAGTGCATGTGAAAAGGGGGGAAACCGAACCATGAGGTAAGAATTTTATAATACTCATTAATGAAACTATTATATTATAAATTATTAATTATAAAATTAATCCGATAAGGTTTTAAGTTAATGAAGTTTCTTAGGTAGGTGCGTTTGGCGCAGCTTATTGTGGCGTCTGGCGTTTGAAAACGCAGGATAAGCGTTTGGTTCGAGCGATTGGGGGGCGGGCTGAAAACGCCGGTCTTAATTTCTGAAGAGAAGCGGGACGCGGGATCGGCCCCACGTCCCGCTTTGATGAAGTGCGTTTAGGCAAAATCCCTCTCGTGCCCTTCTTCTCCCTCGTGAGATCTCGTTGCCCTAGCTGCTTCTCCATCGCTACTCTCCCTCTCGTCGTCGCCATTAGCCGATTCCCGCCTCATTGATCCCACCCGATTCCCTGTTCGGCATCCTATGCTGTATTTGCTACTAATGCTTTAGCCGATTCCCTGTTCGGCATCCTAGGACGTTACATCACCATGTCCTTGCTTTTCTTTTGCCCTTCGTCTTCATCCTCACTNTAGAGAGGGGCAAGAAAGTTGTGGCTAGAATTCAGGTTTGGTTGTAGGTCACGACAGGCAGGAGGAAGGTCTAAAAGGGGTAGCAAAGAGGACTGCGGAAGAACAACTATGGTAACTTGTCAAGTGGTCGCAACAAGGATGACATAGGTTGCAAAGGATGTTAAAGTCAAGGATAATCACCACCTCAAAGCGAAATACAACAGGAGCACCACTCATCCTCGGATATAGCCCTAAGAGAGAAAACTGGGGACGCTGGCAGCTATCTTAACAGAAAACTCAGCAAATACTAGCCCTAAACAAAGTAAATGACATATTTATAATAGTAGATAAGGAGTGTGACATCCCGTTTCAATTACCCGGAGGAGAGGAAAAGAATAGCTGAGGTAGTGAAGAGTCGGGTAACATAATAGAGGGTAGAGGAAGCGAAGGGTCAGAAGTCAAAGAGGTAAGTTCGCCTTATAAATTATCATATGAGGGAGGCAGAAACTTACCAGGCAAGTTGAGTGTGAGAGGCGACAGACAGAAATTACGACATCCCTATAGCTAGAGGTAACGACGTCGACGAATGACAATGTTTCTGTCAAGCAAAGAGGAGGAAGAGGGAGGTTGTGGCACCGAGTGTTTGCATTGTTGTGTCGAGCTACAACCCAAGGAGTTGAAGAGATTGAGCGTTGTGACTAAGTAGAGAGGAAGCTCTCCTATATACGGGTAGAAGTCAAATCGGGTGCACAAAGGTGTGTGTGGGAGAAGAACCTTTGCGCACAGTTATTGCTCCATACCAAGCGATCCAGCTAAAGAAAATGAAAGGCGGGAGTGCATGTGAAAAGGGGGGAAACCGAACCATGAGGTAAGAATTTTATAATACTCATTAATGAAACTATTATATTATAAATTATTAATTATAAAATTAATCCGATAAGGTTTTAAGTTAATGAAGTTTCTTAGTAAGAATGGTTAGGGTTTGATTTATTTAAATTTTAGTTGTTTATTTATAATAAATTGTTACATAATATAAATGTATGTATATTTATAAGTATAATAGATAAGATACAGATTACATAAAGTAACTAGAAAGTTAAATTAGGAAATTCAATTTTATTGTCAATATTTTATTAAGGACCTATTTGGGATCCCTATCTATTTTTTATTTTTAGTCTATTTCATTTTTACTTTTTTTTATTTTTCAGTTTTTAGAAAATATTTTTGTTACTATTACGATTTCTATGTTTTTAAAAAAATAAAAATATAAAACATATTTGATTAGTTATTTTTTATTTTTTTAAGAAAAAATTATAATTTTTATAAAACAGTTGGGTCCATGTGTGCTCCAGTATTAAATTATGCCACCCAAGACGTATACGACGTCTTCCTTGCTCCACACAACACAAAGCATTACCTTTGAGCGAGCGTGGACGTGGCAAAGGCAGCGGGCAACAACTGGCATTAGAAGGTCGACGACTGACAGCGGTGGAGCGGCCTTTGTCGGGAGGGAGCCGAAGGCTGGCGGGGCCAAGTGGTGGCAGGCAGGTGGTGGTGTCGGGCACCGACCGATGGTGGGCGGGGTGGGTAGTTGCTAGAATGGAACTAGTTTTTGATGTTTTAAAAACTGACCTGTTTTTTATATTTGGAGTATTTTAAAAACAGAAGTGTCCTTCAAAAAATAAGAAACAGAAATACAACAAAAAACATATAAGCAAATACGTTTCAATTACCCAGGGGAGAGGAAATGAATAACCGAAGTAAAAGAGAGTCGGGAAAACAAACAAAAGGGAGAGGCAGGAACTTAACAGGTGAGCGAGACGACGAGTGTGAGAGACAACCAACACAAACTAGTGCATCCCCATAGCTGGAGGTGACGACATCTATTTTGAGCAGAGAGGAGGAATAGGGAGGCGGCGGCATCGAGTGTTTGCTCTGTTGTGTCAAACCCTGACCGAAGGAGTCAAAGAGGTTGACCGTTATCGCTTGGTAAAGAGGGAGCTCTCCTTGAAAGGGTAGAAGACAGATTGCATGCACGGCAGAGGAGGGGAGTACGGAGGAAGATCCTCTGAGCACAGTGATCGGTCGATCTCTAACGATCAAGTCGAATGAGAAGAAAGGGAGGAGACCTGCGTGCGGGAAGGGGGAGACCAAACTGTGAGAGAAGAATTTTATAATACTCATTTATGAATTTCTTATATTACAAATTATTAGATATTAATTGCAAAATTTAATTAAATCGGGTTTTTTTAGTTAAAGAAGATTCAAATTAAGAATGGTTAGCTTTTGATTTATTTAAGTATTAATTGTTTATTTAATAATAAATTGTTATGTAATATGAATATATGTATATTTATGAGTCTAATATAAATGGAACAATTAACACAAAATGACTGGAAAGTTAAATTAGAACCAACTTTATTTTCAATATTTTATTAAGCTTAAATTATTTAAAAGAAATAATTAAATAAAGATAATAATCAGGACAATAATAATAAAATAATTAATATTATATGATACATCAATGGTCAAATAAAAAGCAAATTGTCTTCTAATAATAAGATTAACATATAATAAGTTAATAATAAATATTTATGCATTTGACTTTAGGTTTTCATTAGAGATAAGTGAAAAGAATTTTTAGAATCATCAGTAATCAAGGTGTGTACTCATATATTCATACTATGATAATACCTTGTTTTTTCTGTACCAAATGTACTTACCAGTACTTTGAGTAGTTATAGTGAAAATACTACAAACTTAGGATTTTAAACTCTATTGAATTTTTGTTCATATTATAGGACTGATATGTGTACTCAACAATATTTAAAATATCATAAATATTGAATGATATATAAGTATATTGACTACTATATAAATGAGAATGAAATAATTATAAATAATTTATGATTTTCATAGTATGCTTATATGTGCGCGTTTGACTATGATAGAGTTACTCATTTATGGTACTAATAGATAAACACTAATATATATGTGCACGTAAATGGGAAAATGACAGATATTAAAGTACCTTAACTAGTTAATTTTTTAAACAGTGCTCCTGTGACGGTTGTACCGATATAGAATGATATAGATATGCTATTGATATAGTAAGATTCATTGAATATCATAATTTTTTTAAACTATCAAATGTTTATATTTAATTATTAAAAACTTAACTGGCATGTATATTATTTTTTTTTCATTTGTATTACTGTAGTTTAGAAGTATAAATATTTACCTTTTGTTTAGCTCGCATTTAGTTTAAACTAACATTTCAGCTTTAATTAAATGATCAAAAAGATGAGTGATAAAAGAAAAAATATAATAGAAGACGATGACGACTAATAACAAACTAAATTTAATTATACTGCTTCAATTTAATTTGATTAGTACTTTCATTTGTGAAACATTGTTTAAAAAAAATTAATATAGAAAACATAGTTATCATTTTCCGATCATCTTGTACCCGACTTGGTTAATTTCACGCCCTAGTTCGAGTCATAACAAAGAGGACTTAGGCTGCAAAGCTAACTCAAATAATTAGGTCAGCCTGCTCCCTTGTCTCCCTCCCGAAATCAGTCCAGTTGTCCTAGTTGTGTCAGCCACCGGTTCAATAGAGCCCTGCACTAAATTTAGTGATAGATACGAGAGCATGAAAGATCCCAAAGCTGAAATAGATAATCTTAACCATTAGATTGTCCCCACACAATACATGGTAACAATTTAAGTTTATTCCACTTTTGTAAGGAAGTGGAGTTACCAAAAATTTTGAACTTATAGCACAATGGAATTTGGAAATGCATTAGTTTCCCTACCATATAAGTGAAAATGAGTATCAATTAATTTTTATTAAAAATTATTCAAAATACTTCATATTAGATTATATGTGAAACTACTATTTTTAGCACCTCATCTTCTTGGACAAATACCTCAGATGACACTTAGTGGATAAAAATGGACGTCAACAACTCTCACACTAAAAAATTATATCAACTTGAGGTCTAGTAGGACCAAACATTATGTTCAGCGCCTGAATATTTAAGACTTTATATCACCTAGTAAGTGCGACCACTTATAATAGCACCAATTTAAATTTTTGATGCCTTTCAAATGCAAGAACATTTATAAGATTTTCCTTCTCATTGGTATTGCTCAATAAATATTTCAATTTCTTCATCATTGCTCAATTTTTTTATGTTAAATGTTTCAACAATATTTTACTTTGATTTACCTTTAAAATAAATGCTATCCAATATATGCAAAAAATATAGCCTAATAAAGACATGTAGTATCAATGTGAAAGTCTGGAAGCACTATTGTAGATGTATAAAATAATGAAAAGAAAGAAATTTTTTCAAAAAAAAATGACTTCTAAATGAATTATTTCTTTAACCATTTCTTTGAAGAAATATAACTTTATATGCTTCATGATACATGCAATTAACCAAATATTCCCATTGTTGGTTGTCTTAGAAAAATAAACCTAAAACGTCATTTCGGACTAGAATGTCTATGATAAAAAATATAAGTCATAACCCTCAAGTGAAGAGACCTACAAATTATTGAATAACAATGATGCTCGAATGCTCGTCTTCCAAAAACCTTCTGTCTCCCAAAATCTTAGAGCAATTGTGGTCTATGGTAAAGCTTCAGAGTGACACACTCCATTACAATCATCTTTTATTAAAGGTATGTGATATTATATTTTTTATTATTTGAGCATAATTGTGTTCATAATAGACAATTGTAAATTGTATAGGCACATTAAAGGGGCACCTATGGTTTAGAAAATGAGCAATAGTATAAACTTATACTAGAAATTTTGAACTCTTTTTGCACACTGAAACCTAAATCCTAGCTCAATAAACATCATTTTAGTTATTTTAACTATGTCTGAACCTTGTTCAAAAATAAGATTTGAACTTTATTTGCACCAAAAGAGTTAACCATGTTCGAAGCTTACTTGACTGGGTTCATACATATTCAAACCATGTCCTTTTGTTTTTTGTTGCTTACTTTCATAAAATTGATTCGTTTAAGTTGGTTTGCTATCTATGCAAATGTTCGCGGTAATCATACTTACAGAGAGATATTACAGTACTCGGGTGGTCATATAGAGTTGAGGCAATGATTGATAAAGTTTTAGACGATTTGAAGCCTTTGATCTTCTTAGAAAAACAAAAAAAAAAATTAAAACTTCAACGAAAAGTGTGCAAATTCAATATTTACAACTTTTAGATGTGAGATCAAATTAGGCATTTTATAGCGACATAGATGAGTATATTAAATCTTATTGAAAGCAAAGAGATTCGCTTCATCAGTAGTATATACCCGAAACACAAGAGAGAATTGGCCGTCAAGGCTGCAGTGCCATGTAGTTCTCAACTTCTCACACAACACATGCTAGGTCAGTCTTCAGAGGTTCTCGAATCATACCTGTTAGGTGGCCAAATTTAACCCAACCTTTGACGAACAACAAAATAGTTTTCAGAGGTTCTCGACTTCCCACACAACATATAGCGACCATGTAGTTCTCAACTTCCCACAGAACATTTGATTCCATATCTAGTGAGAGCAATAGAACATTTGATTCCATAGAGACCTCTGTTGGTTGTTCTTAACTGTTTCTTCCGACTACAAGTGCCATATGGACAGCCGTTCGCAATACCTACTCGAACTTAGGTGATTTTGGACAACTCTAAGAAGTTTCTAATAAGGTCCGCGAGGCTAAACAGGGATCGAAGACGCTGAACCAATACTACGGCTTATTTGCTTTATGGATGAAATGTAAACTCTACTATGACTACACATAGGACTCCCGCAGAAATTTCCCGCTTCCATAAGATTTTAGATAAGCATCTTGTGTTTTAATTTCTAGTTAGTCTGAACAAAGAACTTGATGAAGCCTGCAGTTGTATACTTGGTCATGACACTCTTCCTTCAACCCAGGAATCATGCACCGATATTTGTTGTGAAAAAAACTGGAGACTTATCATGCTCGCCAACTAAACTACTCATATGAGCTGCCAGCCTTGGTCTCCAAGAATACTCCATACACCGACATGTCGTCTCGAGCTGATCACTCCACATGTGATTTTTTCCACAAACCCTAACATACCCATAATAAGTGTTAGAAGCTCCACGGAAAACCAGCAAATAAGTATTTGACCAAATCTTCCACTGCTAAAGGTCTCGTTGTGACCTTGGAATCCACAACAACCTAATCGGTCCCTACTCGGATCATTCCCAACTCGTCGGACTCTATAATGAGTCAGGTGGAACATTTGATCAAGTTGTTTGGTTACAGTCAGTTTTACTTGTCGACCTCTCATGTTCATCAAAGTAACATTTCTATGGCTCTCACTAGTTTTGCTTCTTCAGATTCGTGGATTATCGATTCAGGGACCACAAACCACATGACCGGGTGTTCTCAATTTTTCTCGACGTATTCTCCTCGCTTCAGGTGATGCAATTAAAATTTTTTACGGTATCTTTAATTTCATAGCGAGTAAAAGGTCGATTTTACTAGCAATCGTGCTGACTTTGGAATCCATGTCACACGTTCCTTTGTTAAAGTGTAACTTCTTATACGTCAGTAAATTAACATATGATCTTGATGGCGTAGATCATTTTTTTCATGATTTTTGTGTCTTTCAGGATCATCGTTCGGGGAGAATGATTAGAACAACTAAGCGGATAGTCGGGCTATATTTTATACAATAAAATTGCATTGATGACATTAACACTCAATCTCATAGCTGAGTTTTTCCATTTCTATTGCATGTTCATTTACGCTTTTACATTATCGTTTGTGTCCTCTCAGCTTTCATTTTTTAAAACAATTGTACCATTTGATGTTTATTGATAAAAAATCATTTTTTTTTATGTGAAAATTTTCAATTAGCTAAACATCAACATGTATCATATCCACCTTATCCGTACACTTCTTTCTCCCCTTTTTCAATTATTCATAGTAATTTATGGGGACCCTCTCGAGCGTCGAGCTATACCAATAAACAGTGGTTCTTTACTCTAATTGATGACCATACTCGGATGTCATAGGTCTATGTATTAAGAGATAAATTTGAAGCCACTGTTACATTTAAAAATTTTCAATCCTTATTTCTAACCAAAATCAAAAGCATTATTCAAGTACATCAGACCAACAATGGTCGTGAGTACTTAACTCTATATTGAGAGAATTTTTAGTTAGTAAGAGCATCTTCCATCATAATTCTTGTACGGATACCCCTCAACAAACGAGATAGTCGAGCAAAAAAATAGACACCATGTCAAAGTTGTTCATATTATTAAATTTCAAACTAATGTTAAAAGTTGCTCATCAATAGAGTTCCCACAAAAATCCATAACTTTCAGACCCCATTATCTATCGTGATATCAGGTTCTCCTACCAACTGATTCTTCTCCTCGTTGGATCCCAACCAAGGCTTAGGGCACTCAATTCACTATGCAACAAGTAGAAAAGAAGATATTTGCTAAAATCTTGCTTCAAAAAATGTTGCATTTATTAGCACAAATACCAAGCATATTGGTCAAAGAGCAATAAAAAATGCACAGTGATGAGGATAAAAATTGGCAACTGAGTTTCCTATTAAACAAGGAGCTTTAAAAAAATAGGTACTTTAAAAAAACAGAGAAAAAGCTGCTCTTTTAAATATATTCTTATAAAAACAGAGAGAAGATAAATAGCCAAAATATTAGCAGCTGCATTATCATAAACTCAATGCCAATAAACATTGGGTAAAACACCTCCCAAGGTATCTCTGNAATGATTGAAAATAGCTCCTAATTTGATTCTCAACATGGAGATCTTAGTAGTGTAAGTTATTTTCTTTGTTTTGAAAGATCACCTCAAGGACAAATGGATAAAATTTGTTGTGAAATTAGAAGATAAAGAATAATCTCTAGCAATTCCTCCTCCAAACGACAATAGGACATTAGAGGATAGAGTATGTTTGAATAATCCATTTTTTTTATAAAAATGGATTTCCATTCAACATAGTAAGAAGTTTTACATGGATTAAGATGCTCCGCTCTTTTAGGAGTTATGATCAATGATTAGATCTTTCTAGCATATATGAACTTCGAACATGAATATTACAAGAAAAAAGAATAAACAAAAATAGCATATGTGTCAAGACCCGCCCAGGACTTAGAATTAACTTAGGCAAGATTAGACGATCAGACCTTGAAACTATGTTTTATATTATGATATTTCTATCACTAACAGTTTATTATCCACATATTAATTGAAATAGCCTCCAAAGAAAATAATTAAATAACATGACAAAAAGTTACCTTTCATGTTATTAACCTCACCTTCTATTAGGGGTGTAAATGAGCCGAACACGAGCGAGCTATANCTAGTTCAAGTAAGAGGAGACCAAAATTGTGCATTTTCAGTTTCCAGCAGTTCACCATCAAACCATTTCAATCAAAGTTCTATCACCCTATGCTAATAGATGTTACTCCACATTTCAAAATTTACTTTATGTAGCTTACCACACATCAAAATCATTATTTTCATTTTGCTATGCCACTTAGGTTGATTGCATCATTGTGCATTATACTCAGTCTCACAAACAAAGCCAAAAGTGTTTCCTGTTGTATCATTTCCCATTGACCACCATGATATTCTTATCACAAAGCATGTAGATGTCCCTNCCAAAAGCAGTTCAGCGGTAGAATTGCATTCTGCTCCATCAACGAGATAATCTGAACCTCAAAAAGGTAGAAAGGCACGGTAAAAATGGTTACAAAGATCTGAATAGTAGCACACCTAGTTAAAAAGGCATAAAGCAAACTTCTTGGACAAACATTAAAAACGGATATGTAGATCAGTTCGCAAGAATAGTGGTTCCTCTAAGAACCTAAAATGTACAAAAATCTTTACCCTACTTGCAAGACAGCTTTGTTTTTCTTTAACAATACAAAATGGTTTTATCTTCCATAATGAGTCTACCTCCAAAAAACGAAAAATCATTGATTTAAACATTTTCCTTAAAATCCACTTCATTCTAGTTCAAGTAAGAGGAGACCAAAATTGTGCATTTTCAGTTTCCAGCAGTTCACCATCAAACCATTTCAATCAAAGTTCTATCACCCTATGCTAATAGATGTTACTCCACATTTCAAAATTTACTTTATGTAGCTTACCACACATCAAAATCATTATTTCCATTTTGCTATGCCACTTAGCTTGATTGCATCATTGTGCATTATACTCAGTCTCACAAACAAAGCCAAAAGAGTTTCCTTTTGTATCATTTCCCATTGACCACCATGATATTCTTATCACAAAGTATGTAGTCCCCTACATTTACCACCAAAATTTAATCTTTACAGATAAATTTAAGATTGTTAAACCTTAATAACATTTAGATAGAAAAATTCATAATTCTTGTAAATCATTATTTGAATATTTATCGTACCAGCATGCAAGTCATATAATAGCACCGATAACAACTTAACCTAAATAAATAAATGCTCGTAATTTTCAGGAATCTATCAAAAGAAAAAGACAGGCTTGACAAAGATCTTTGGAAAAGCCCACTGCAAACTATCTTACATAACTAAACGGCTAATAATTACAAATCATTGATTACTCTTTGCACATAACATAAAAAAGATATTATGGTAACTTTTCATATATTAGAATCAGACTCAACTAACCAACACAACTAGATTTCGATTTTTCATGTGACTAAGAGACGAGATCTTCTAAAAGCATCAGAAACAAATCTCCTACAAGATCTTAAGCAATACATGAGTATTTTTGTATGGTTGGAAGTCTTACTGAGTAGTGCTGAAAAAATTAAAAATGATAAAATTAAATTTTAATTAAATTTGTGCACATCTCTAAAATGATCATTTTTATAAAATTCTACATTTTGTTATGATCACCTTGATACAATATGTAAATATGAAAGATTTAGTGTGGTAGCTTGTATAAAACAACTTATTTTAATTTTATTATTAGTCCAAAGTTAAATGAATAATAGTCTTACATTATTTAACACATTGCTCACAGGAGTAATGTCCTATAGTATTACAATTGGCAATTCCAATAAGCAATACATGCATCAGCTGATTTTTTTTTCTTGTTTTTTTTTTTTTTTTTTGTTGGAATCAGCAGATATTTAAAGCAAANCTCTTAGGAAAGCTCATCCACAACTTTAAAAGAAGATTTTGGCCGAAAATTAGAGAGGTCCTGAATGTTAGAGAGGTTCTGGATGTTAGAAAGGTCCTAGAGATGGGGGAGACTCAAAATTGAAGTGTGAAACAAGTGTAGAGAGTCTAAATTGTGAGGAATTCTTCGAGAGATTGTAGGAGTGGAGGGAAAGTGAGAGATTTCTTCCTCCTTGCTGCTTCGAAGAGGGATTCTGTGTGCTGTAAAGAAAAAAAGAGATTCAGAGAAACTTCGAAGAGTTTTTTTGGGGAGAAATTAGAGATAAGTTTATTTATTTGTTGTAATTTGTATGACTTTGTTTTTATATATGAATTTCAAGTTTTGTTGTGTTTTTCCCATGAGATCTGAGTAATTTTTTCTGTCTTTCTCCTTGTCTTAAAATTTGTGAAATAGTAATTTGAATTGGTGAAGCCATAAAAATGTTTAAGAAATTGTGATGCTTTTTTCACTTCGATCTTAATTTATTTTCAATCTGGTCAATTGATTTGTTAAAATATATTGAGTTTTACAACTAAAGTAAATATTACATCCAAGATTCAGGGAGGTCAAAGCCCTTGGAAGTTGGGTGCAAATAAATAGGAAAGTAATATTATCGGGCGTAGAATTGAAGATTTTAGAGTGACAGACTAAAATCCCCAATTCGGTCCTATCGTTTGGGTGTTGAAGTGTAGACGTTAGCCCTCATGCGAGGGGAACGTGGGAGCTCCAAAGTGGGAGCCGGTATCCTCCTAGCCTAGCCGCAGATTCAGTAAACAAACGTAGGATTAATCAATGTTTTTTATGCCTGGACCAAAGAGCAGATTCAGTAAACAAGCGTAGGATTAATCAATGTTCTTTATGCCTGGACCAAAGGGTAACAATAGGTATGCTCCTATTTGGCACAATACAAATTGAACTGATTCACTTTATCCATTCACTATACTTTCTTGATAAGGATAAGGATGTTTTCTTATATATTGAATATCACATTAAAAACCTCATTAACATAATTAGTTATTTAATAGTTATTAAAATTACATATTTATTTCAATTGGCTATTAGTGCCAGATAGCAAATTGAATTTTATTGTTGTGATTAAAGTATTGTTTTTCTAAATTTTAGTTCGTAGTTCTAATATTACTCTCTGTGGAATCGATATCTAGGACTCCATTAGAGCCCTATATTATTTGAGCGATATTATTACTCCCTGTGGGATTGATATCTAAGACTCCATTAGAGCCCTATATTACTTGAGTGATACGTATACTTGCATTGATAAGTGTGACTTTACAATTATTGAATATTTTATACATACATCTTTATTTATTACTCCCTGTGGGATTGATATCTAAGACTCCATTAGAGCCCTATATTACTTGAGTGATACGTATACTTGCATTGATAAGTGTGACTTTACCATTATTGAATATTTTATATATACATCTTTATCGAATCTATAACCATTATTAAGTTCTAATCTACTCCCTGTGGGATAGATATCTAAGACTCCATTAGAGCCCTATATTACTTGAGTGATACGTATACTTGCGTTGATAAGTGTGAAATGGGATCAATATCTATGACTCCATTAGAGCCCATTATTACTTGAGCGATACGTATACTTGCGTTGATAAGTGTGACTTCGAATCTATAACCGTTGTTAAGTTTTTGGTGTCTGAGTGATACGTATACTTACATTGATAAGTGTGACTTTATAATTATTGAATATTTTATACATATATTACTTGAGCGATACGTATACTTGCGTTGATAAGTATGACTTTACAATTATTGAATATTTATTACATCCATAGTTATTAAGTTTTAGTACAGTTGCTGAGGAATTAATTCTTTTAGCAGCAGTATTAAATACTTATATTTTTAAGCATATTGCACAGATATAAAATGATATAGATATGCTATTAATATAGTAAGATTCATTGAATATCATAATTTTTTTCAAATATTAAATGTTTATATTTAATTATTAAAAACTTAACCGGCATATATATTGTTTTTTTTTCCTTTGTATTACTGTAGTTTAGAAGTATAAATATTTACTTTTTATTTAGCTCGCAATTAGTTTAAACTAACATTTCAGCTTTAATTAGATGATCAAAAGATGATTGATAAAAGAAAAAATATAACAGAAGATGATGACGACTAATAACAAACTAACTTCAATTTAATTTGATAAGTACTTTAATTTGTGAAATATTGTTTAAAAAGAATTAATAAAGAAAATATAGTTTTCATTTTTAGATCATCTTGTACCCGACTTAGTTAATTTCACGCCCTAGTTCGAGTCGTAACAAAGAGGACTTACGTTGCAAAGCTAACCCAAATAATTAGGTCAGCTTGCTCCCTTGCCTCCCTCCCAAAATCGGTCCAGTTGTCCCAGTTCTGTCAGTCGCCGGTTCAATAGAGCCCTGCACTAAATTTAGTGATAAATACAAGAGCATGAAAGATCCCAAAGCTGAAATAGATAATCTTAACCATTAGATTGTCCCCACACAATACATGGTAACAACTTAAGTTTATTCCACTTTTGTAAGGAAGTGGAGTTACCAAAAATTTCGAACTTATAGCACAATGGAATTTGGAAATGCATTAGTTTCCCTACCATATAAGTGAAAATGAGTATCAATTAATTTTTATTAAAAATTATTCAAAATACTTCATATTAGATTATATGTGAAACTACTATTTTTAGCACCTCATCTTCTTGGACAAATACCTCAGATGACACTTAGTGGATAAAAATGGACGTCAACAACTCTCACACTAAAAAATTATATCAACTTGAGGTCTAGTAGGACCTAACATTATGTTCAGCGCCTGAATATTTAAGACATTATATCACCTAGTAAGTGCGGTCACTTATAATAGCACCAATTTAAATTTTTGATGCCTTTCAAATGCAAGAACAATTATAAGATTTTCCTTCTCATTGGTATTGAATAAATATTTCAATTTTTTCATGATTGCTCAATTTTGTTATGTTAAATGTTTCAATAATATTTTACTTTGATTTACCTTTAAAATAAATGCTATCCAATATATGCAAAAAAATATAGCCTAATAAAGACATGTAGTATCAATGTGAAAGTCTGGAAGCACTATTGTAGATGTATAAAATAATGAAAAGAAAGAAATTTTTTTAAAAAAAATTGAACTCTAAATGAATTATTTCCTTAACCATTGCTTTGAAGAAATATAACTTTATATGCTTCATAATACATGCAATTAACCAAATATTCTTGTTGTTGGTTTTCTTATAAAAATAAGCCTAAAACGTCATTTCGGACTAGAATGTCTATGATAAAAAGAAAAAGTCATAACCCTCAAGGGAAGAGACATACAAATTATTGAATAACAATGATGCTCGAATGCCCGTCTTCCAAAAACCTTCTGTCTCCCAAAATCTTAGAGCAATTGTGGTCTATGGTAAAGCTTCAGAGTGACACACTCCATTACAATCATCTTTTATTAAAGGTATGTGATATTATATTTTTTATTATTTGAGCATAATTGTGTTCATAATAGACAATTGTAAATTGTATGGGCACATTAAAGGGGCACCTAAGGTTTAGAAAATGAACAATAGTATAAACTTATACTAGAAATATTGAACCCTAGTTGCACACTGAAACCTAAATCCTAGCTCAATAAACATCATATTAGTTATTTTAACTGTCTGAACCTTGTTCAAAAATAAGATTTGAACTTTATCTGCACCAAAAGGGTTAACCATGTTCGAAGCTTACTTGACTGGGTTCATACATATTCAAACCATGTCCTTTTGTTTTTTGTTGCTTACTTTTATAAAATTGATTCATTTAAGTTGGTTTGCTATCTATGCAAATGTTCGCGGTAATCATACTTGCAGAGAGATATTACAGTACTCGGGTGGTAATATAGAGTTGAGGCAATGATTGATAAAGTTTTTGACGGTTTGAAGCTTTTGATCTTCTTAGAAAAACAAAAAAAATTAAAACTTCAACGAAAAGTTTACATATTCAGCATTTTACAACTTTTAGATGTGAGATCAAATTAGGCATTTTATAGCGACATAGATGAGTATATTAAATCTTATTGAATGAAAAGAGATTCGCTTCTTCAATAGTATATACCCGAAACACAAGAGAGAATTGGCCGTCAAGGTTGCAGTGCCATGTAGTTCTCAACTTCTCACACAACACATGCTAGGTCAGTTTTCAGAGGTTCTCGAATCATACCTGTTAGGTGGCCAAATTTAACCCAACCTTTGACGAACAACAAAACAGTTTTCAGAGGTTCTCGACTTTCCACACAACATATAGCGACTATGTAGTTCTCAACTTCCCACAGAACATTTGATTCCATATCTAGTGAGAGCCATAGAACATTTGATTCCATAGACACCTCTATTGGTTGTTCTTAACTATTTCTTCCGACTACAAGTGTCATCTAGACAGTCATTCGCAATACTTACTCGGACTTAGGTGATTTTGGACAACTCTAAGAAGTTTCTAATAAGGTCCGCGAGGCTAAACAGGGATTGAAGACGGTGAACCAATACTACGGCTTATTTGCTTAATGGATGAAATGTGAACTCTACTATGACTACACATAGGACTCCCGCACAAATTTCCCGCTTCCATAAGATTTTGGAGAAGCATCTTGTGTTTTAATTTCTAGTTAGCCTGAACAAAGAACTTGATGAAGTCTGCAGTTGTATGGTTGGTCATGACACTCTTCCTTCAACCCAGGAATCATTCACTGATATCTGTTGTGAAGAAAACTGGAGACTTATCATGCTCGCCAACTAAACTCCTCATATGAGCTGCCAACCTTGGTCTCCAAGAATACTCCATACACTGTCACGTCGTCTCGAGCCGATCACTCCACATGTGATTTTTGCCACAAACTCTACCATACCCATAATAAGTGTTAGAAGCTCCACGGAAAACCAGCAAATAAGTATTTGACCAAATCTTCCAATGCTAAAGGTCTCTTTGTAACCTTGGAATCCACAACCACCTAATCGACCCCTACTCGAACCATTCCGAACTTGTCGAACTCTATTATGAGTCAAGTGGAACATTTGATTAAGTTGTTTGGTTCTAGTCAGTTCTATTTGTCGACCTCTCATGTTCATCAAAGTAACATTTCTATGGCTCTCACTAGTTTTGCTTCTTCAGATCCGTGGATTATCGATTCAAAGTCCACGGACCACATGACTGGGTGTTCTCAATTTTTTTCGACGTATTCTCCTCGCTTTAGGTGATGCAATTAAATTTTTTTACAGTACCTTTAATTTCATAGCGAGTAAAAGGTCGATTTTACTAGCAATCGTGCTGACTTTGGAATCTATGTCACACGTTCCTTTGTTTAAGTGTAACTTCTTATACGTTAGTAAGTTAACATATGATCTTGATGGCGTAGATCATTTTTTCATGATTTTTGTGTCTTACAGGATCGTCGTTCCGGGAGAATGATTAGAGCAACTAAGCGGATAGTCGGGCTATATTTTATACAATAAAATTGCATTGATGGCATTAACACTCAATCTCATAGCTGAGTTTTTCCATTTCTACTGCATGTCCATTTACGCTTTAACATTATCGTTTGGGTCCTCTCAGCTTTCATTTTTCAAAACAATTGTAACATTTGATGTTTATTGATAAAAATTCATTTTTTTTTAATGTGAAAATTTTCAATTAGCTAAACATCAACATGTATCATATCCACCTTATCCGTACACTTCTTTCTCCCCTTCTTCAATTATTCATAGTGATTTATGGAGACCCTCCCGAGCGTCAAGCTATACTAATAAACGGTAGTTCCTTACTCTAATTGATGACTATACTCGGATGTCGTAGGTCTACGTATTAAGAGATAAATACGAAACCACTGTTACATTTAAAAATTTTCAATCCTTATTTCTAACCAAAATCAAAAGCATTATTCAAGTACATCAGACCAACAATGGTCGTGAGTACTTTAACTCTATATTGAGAGAATTTTCAGTTAGTAAGAGCATCCTCCATCATAATTCTTATACGGATACCCCTCAACAAACGAGATAGTCGAGCGAAAAAATAGGCACCATGTCAAAGTTGTTCATATTATTAAATTTCAAACTAATGTTAAAAGTTGTTCATCAATAGAGCTCCTGCAAAAATCCACAACTTTCAGACCCCATTACCTGTCGTGATATCAGGTTCTCCTACCAACTGATTCTTCTCCTTGTTGGATCCCAACCAAGGCTTAGGGCACTCAATTCACTATGCAACAAGTAGAAAAGAAGATATTTGCTAAAAGCTTGCTTCAAAAAAAGTTGCGTTTATTAGCACAAATACCCAGCATATTGGTCAAAGAGCAATAAAAAATGCACACAGTGATTAGGATAAAAATTGGCAACTGAGGTTCCTATTAAACAAGGAGCTTTAAAAAAGTAGGTACTTTCAAAAAACAGAGAAAAAGCTGCTCTTTTAAATATATGCTTATAAAAACAGAGAGAAGATAAATAGCCAAAATATTAGCAGCTGCATTATCATAAACTCAATGCCAATAAACATTGGGTAAAACACCTCCCAAGGTATCTCTGTTTTTTGTTTTTTTTTTATATATATAACTTTACTTGTTCTTACCATTTACGGTACTTAACTTTTCAGACAAATATTTCAGAGGAACTGTCAAATAGCTAACAGTTTAAATTTCATTTATCAGGCAGCTTAAATTGTCTCAACACTTCAAACAATGGGAAAAAAAGAACATGCGCTATTTGAAATGCGTAGAAACATGGATTATGAAATGCAGGGAGAGAAATAGAAATGGGCTTGAATTCTTAATCCAGCTATCTTGTGTAAATCCATGCACATAAATATTAATTTATTAATAAAAAATAAAGTCAAAACAAAAAATTTTATAGCACTCGATATTACTTGATGAAACTGCATACTCAAATTTAGTAAGCATTTGAATAACTTACTCGTAACTTCTTCAAAATGTTTATAAGTGAAATAAGCGAGGGAATCATAAGATCAACTAGGCTCTGCTCATAGCTTCGTTCCAAAAGCAGTTCAGCGGTAGAATTGCATTCTGCTCCATCAACAAGATAATCTGAACCTCAAAAAGGTAGAAAGGCACGGTAAAAATGGTTACAAAGATCTGAATAGTAGCACACCTAGTTAAAAAGGCATAAAGCAAACTTCTTGGACAAACATTAAAAACGATATGTAGATCAGTTCGCAAGAATAGTGGTTCCACTAAGAACCTAAAATCTACAAAAATCTTTAGCCTACTTGCAAGACAGCTTTGTGTTTCTTCAACAATACAATATGGTTTTATCTTCCATAATGAGTCTACCTCCGAAAAACGAAAATATCATTGATTTACATTTTCCTTAAAATCCTCTTCATCCTAGTTCAAGTAAGAGGAGACCAAAATTGTGCATTTTCAGTTTCCAGCAGTTCACCATCAAACCATTTCAATCAAAGTTCTATCACCCTATGTTAATAGATGTTAATCCACATTTCAAAATTTACTTTATGTAGCTTACCACACATCAAAATCACTATTTCCATTTTGCTATGCCACTTAGATTGATTGCATCATTGTGCATTATACTCAGTCTCACAGACAAAGCCAAAAAAGTTTCCTTTTGTATCATTTCCCATTGACCACCATGATATTCTTATCACAAAGCGTGTAGATNTTCTTATCACAAAGCATGTAGATGTCCCCTACATTTACCACCAAAATTTAATCTTTACAGATAAATTTAAGATTGTTAAACCTTAATAACATTTAGATAGAAAAATTCATAATTCTTGTAAATCATTATTTGAATATTTATTGTACCAGCATGCAATTCATATAATAGCACCGATAACAACTTAATCTAAATAAATAAATGCTCGCAATTTTCAGGAATCTGTCAAAAGAAAAACAGGCTTGACAAAGATCTTTGGAAAAGCCCACTGCAAACTATCTTACATAACTAAACGGCTAACAATTACAAATCATTGATTACTCTTTGCACATAACATAAAAAAAGATATTATGGTAACTTTTCATATATTAGAATCAGACTCAACTAACCAACACAACTAGATTTCGATTTTTCATGTGACTAAGAGACGAGATCTTCTAAAAGCATCAGAAACAAATCTCCAACAAGATCTTAAGCAATACACGAGTATTTTTGTATGGTTGGAATCTTACTGAGTAGTGCTGAAAAAATTAAAAATGATAAAATTAAATTTTAATTAAATTTGTGCACATCTCTAATATGATCATAAGTATTTTTATAAAATTCTACATTTTGTTATGATCACCTTGATACAAATATGTAAATATGAAAGATTTAGTGTGGTAGCTTGTATAAAACAACTTTTTTTAATTTTATTATTAGTCTAAAGTTAAATTAATAATATTCTTACATTATTTAACACATTGCACACAGGAGTAATGCCCTATAGTGCTACAATTGGCAATTCCAATAAGCAATGCATGCATCAGCTGATTTTTTTTTCTTGTTTTTTTTTTTTGGAATCAGCAGATATTTAAAGGAACGATGGAGATAGATTTAGGTTAAGCATATTAGGTATATAAATTATACATATAAATTACAATTTATATTAAACCTTAAGCAAGAACTCTCCAGCCAAGGGGTGAAACAGAGAAATGCTGGTGAAGTAGAAAAAAGAAGAGGTGTGGATAAGGAGGAGGACGAGGAGAGAACTATTGTTGAAAGGTAGTAATTCAGCTTTTGGTGCTTTCTTCTGTAAAAAGAGTTGGCTTTTAAATGAGGAGAAATCATTTCAGGGTAAAAATACTAATTTGTGTTTAATTGAGCTGTGAGCTGTTAATTTGGAAATTTGTATATATTGAAGAAATTAATCTTTTTATCAAGTGATTAATTGAAGAACAAGATATTGAGGCAATAAAAATTAGGAGATTTGTCCCAACAAAAATCTTACAATTACAGTAAGATACTCAATTTCTAATATAGAGAGGACATAAATCATAAGTATAATGATTTCAATTTCAAATATCCATTAGACTGGATGTGCATATGAAAAATAATTTCTTTAAATTGACCATTTTAATAATATTTAATGTTATAAGAAAAAACCAATGATATGCACCCGTTCATCTATTAAAAATGATGCTGTGTTAATTTCATTCTATGAAAGTTTTACAATACATCAACTATATTCAAGTCTTCATATATTATTTTAGTTGTTGCATATTGATGCCTCAATTATAGATTTATGCATGTTGATAAGTACAAGTGCATAAACAAGCTAAAAAAAGTTCAATGTTTATTATAATGATGCTAAAAGAAGTCTATTAAAGGTCAAATTATGTGAGATAAGCAGCAAAGAATCATGATGACCTCTGTAGGAAAAGACAAGATCTAATAAGATGAGCCATATTAGGTAAAAGGGTACCTGACTTTTAATTTTGGAATATTGATGCAATACCAACTAACTTTAAATTGAGTGAGCAATTNAAAAAAGTTCAATGTTTATTATAATGATGCTAAAAGAAGTCTATTAAAGGTCAAATTATGTGAGATAAGCAGGCAAAGAATCATAATGACCTCTGTAGGAAAAGACAAGATCTAATAAGATGAGCCTTATTAGGTGAAAGGGTACCTGACTTTTAATTTTGGAATATTGATACAATACCAACTTTAAATTAAATGAGCATGATAATTATCATGTTAGATTAAATATGAACCTTATCAGTGGTTATTCTGACCAATGCGCAAAGTGACGAAAAATAATATAAATTTGATATGATGCTTTTTTACAATTTTTATCCATTTTTATTTAATTTATTTTTATAGAATTTTGGATTTTATTTTCAATTTCTTATTTTATTTCTTTAATTTCTTTTAAATATTTTAATTTCAATAAATTTAATTTCATATTTTTTCTTGTTTAATACAGTTTTCTTTAAATTAATCTCTTCTAAGCTTTATTTTTAATTTTATATTTTCTTAGTTTTATTTAATTTTTTTTATTTACAATTTTTATCCATTTTTATTTAATTTATTTTTATAGAATTTTGGATTTTATTTTCAATTTCTTATTTTATTTCTTTAATTTCTTTTAAATATTTTAATTTCAATAAATTTAATTTCATATTTTTTCTTGTTTAATACAGTTTTCTTTAAATTAATCTCTTCTAAGCTTTATTTTTAATTTTATATTTTCTTAGTTTTATTTAATTTTTTTTA
>JXCR01039251.1:55841-70538 GCA_002079205.1 Phalaenopsis hybrid cultivar | reverse complement strand
TATATATATATATATATATATATATATAAGTAGTATTTCGAGCTAAAATGAGCCGAACACAAACAAACAAATCTTTGTTCTTATTTGGTTCGTTAACTTAGCGAACGAGCCGAACACGAGCTTCTTAATGAGTCGAACACGAGCTGTTCGCGAACAACGAGCCGTTTTCACAGCCCTACCTTCTGTAAACATTATCTCCTACAATACTCATCTTAATTAAAAGTTTAAACCTGAAAAATATATTAAAAACAACATAATGAGTTATAAACCAACAAAAAGAAAACAGCATACATGTTGGTCTTTCATATTTCACGATAAGTGATCCTACAATAATATAATGTAATATGTCACTTAATGGAAAGTAGTAAAATTTCTATATGCATTAACTTTTATTTTTATCTTATAATATTAACATTCACACGCCTTGGAGGAGCAATAAAAATATAACCTAACACACCCCCGACTGATATTATCCCATAGGCATAGCGTTTTGTGAACTAATTTACACGATTATCTGAGGTGGAAAAAACCTACTACTCGTCTCTGACTGATATTTTCACATCGGCACAGCGGCTAGTAATCTAAATATCACAATTATTTGGGGTGGTAGAAAAGCATCTACGTGTTCGGATACACTACATTTCCTATCTGTATCATAAGCGGGTGAACTCATCTTCTTTCATGCACAAAAAAATATATATAAATACACTTCATTATTCATATCATACATTATTATTATATATTTTATGAGAAAAGTTATATTTATCTACCAATAAAATACACATTTACTAAACTTATAGGTCATGTAATAATCTGGCATATACATCTGGTCAGGCAATGAGCCAACATATATATCCCTATTAGAATATAAGAATTGGGTAATAATTTGAACTAAACTACTATATAACTATTAGGACAACAGTATTTAGCATGCATGCATGGCTAACGATATGAAAAACCATATGTAATTTAATTTCATTGTCCAGCTATTTAACATGCATATTTTTTTATTTAACAATATGAAGAATCTACTATAATATAAATCTCACTAAAATAAAACACAAATGAAATCAAACATATATTTAGAAATAATAAAAATTTATTGAAATATAGAAATATAATTATTCACCTCAAGCCTTTCACTGTTCTACTCATGTCGATCCTCCAATTTAATAACTTGACTTGCAAAAATCTAACATCGTTCGACAAAACACTATTCAAATCTATAAAATTCAATGTAAAGTTATCACAAAACTGAAATAGGAAACCCTAACATGATTAATGCTGCTAATTTTTCTTGTTTTCAAATATGAATATTTTACGTATCAAATTTTTGACATTATTAAGCAATAAAACCTATTTTAATACTTAAACCATTATTTATTTGATTATATCCTTTTATGCCGCAATTTCTTCTTCTCCCTTCAATCTCAAACGTTCCTCGATCTTTTTTTGTTTTTGCAAAACTCAATATTAACATTAAATATCATTTCAAATAATTAATTATTCTAAAGATATAAAACACATTAAAAATTTTAACATTTAGTTTCTCCTCCATGTGTGAAATCAACAATTAAAATCTCCAAATCTTACAAAGCAAAATTTCTTCGACCCGTCACATCCTATCATCAAATAATAAAATCTACTATTAATAGTATATACCATTTTTATTAATTATACAATAATCCTAACCTAACTACTATTTAAAAATATAACAAAATAAACCCTAGTTTACCTTATAAGAGCTTCGATTCGGTCCTTTTTCCCACACAAAAAGCTTCCTCTTCTACACCTTCGCTTAAACCCGCACGCAAGTCACTAGGCTCGATTCATCCTCTTAAGCTACGCACACAAGCCTTCTTGCCCTACGAAGCTCACTCCTCCTGCTCGAAGCCCCCTACTCAAAGCCACCTCTTCCACATGTGATTCACCCTTGGGAATATTGCTAATGCTTCTTGTTTCCGAATACGAATATTTTCCACA
The DNA here is from genome assembly GCA_002079205.1 of Phalaenopsis hybrid cultivar. NCBI lineage: Eukaryota > Viridiplantae > Streptophyta > Magnoliopsida > Asparagales > Orchidaceae > Phalaenopsis > Phalaenopsis hybrid cultivar. The sequence continues at coordinate 68,555 of JXCR01039251.1, read as the reverse complement.
TCAAATTTTTGATATTATTAAGGAATAAAACTTATTTTGATACTTAAATAATTATTTAATTGATTGTAACATTTTTATGCCGCAATTTCTTCTACTCCCTTCAATCTCAAACATTACTTGATCTAATTTTTTTCTTTTTTATCAAAGCATAATATTAACACTTAATATCATTTCAATTAATTAATTAGTCTGAACATATAAAACACATTAAAAGTTCTAACATTTACCTTCTCCTCGTGTGAAATCAACTATGAAAATCTCTGAATCTTACAAAACAAAAGTACTTTGACTTATCACAACCTATCCTCAAAAAATAAAATCCATAATTAATAGTTTATAACATTACTTATAGCAATTATTTATCAACTATACAACAATTCTAACATAATTACTATTTAAAAATCTAAGAAAATAAAGCCTAACTTACCTTATAAAAGCTTCGATTCGTTCCTTTTGCCCACACAACAAGCTTCTTCTCCTACTCATTCGCTCGAACCCACATGCAATAGTCACTAGGCTCAATTCACCCTCTTAAGCTAAGCACACAAGACTTCTTACCTAACGAAACTCACTCCTATTCGAAGCCTCCTGCTCGAAGTCTTCAGCATGAGATCCACCCTTGGATCTTCCTGCAAGTTTTAAAATCTCACGATTTACTTGATTCTTCCCCAGTTCCTTCAGAATGTGAGTGATCCTCTTGCAATCAAAGCCCTACCACTCACCCGCATGCTAGGGCTTCCTCTCCTCACCTTTCATGCATAGGACGCACACACTTGCACTCTTCTAAGCACAAGACGAACCTCACACTCAAGTCATAATCATCTCCTTTGGTTTTGACGTTTCGCCTTTTCATTACCTTCACACAAGTTACTAACACAGCTAGCTCTAAATTGCCCCTTCAGCCAACAATGTCAGACCTCTCTTGTATTTGTACTTGTACTGACAGCATTGTATCTCCCTCCTTGCTCTTCTAAACACAAGAAGAACCTCACACTCCATTCAGAATCATCTCCTTTGGCTTCAATGTTTCGCCTCTTCATTACCTTCACACAAATTACTAACACAACTAGCCCTAGGTTGCCCCTTCAGCCAACAATGTCAGATCTCTCTTGTACTTGTACTAACAGCATTGTATCTCCCTCCTTGATCTTCTTCTTCTCACATGACACGATTTCAGCTTGTCGTTGATTCCCTTCCTTCACTCAGATGTGGTGCCCTTAGCAAAGCATGATACTTCCTCTTCTTTGCTTCTATCTCCTGCTCTCTCCCCTTCTCTCACACACTCGATCTCCGATTCCATCGGATCGAATGGGGCATTCGTCTCTTAAGCAGCCATCGAGTTGTTTATTTCGAACCAAGACGAACTTAATAAAATTGATTTTCTTTTACTTCTTTTTATTTTATATTTTATTTTACTGATATTTATGTATACAGCACCCGATTCTCATTAATTTACCTATCTCACACCCAAACTATCATGTTTACAAAATCAGCACCCTACCTATGAATGAAAATGTTGATTTCATTGTTGGGGAGTGGTGAAAAGGATAAGTTGGATGCTTTGTTTATGAAAATGAGAGTTTGGGTGTGTGATAGGTCAATGCATAAGAATTGGGTGTTGTATATGTAAATTCCCCTTTATTTTATTAAATTAAAATTTCAGTTATTACAATATGAAATGAAAAAGATATGTTGAAATTGTTTACAATAATGTCAAATCATTGTTCAAGCATCACATAAATGAGCATAATTAACTTGTTAATAATGCTCATAGGATTGTGTTACAGAAACATCTTATTAACCAGCCTTTGCCAAAGATGCACCTTTGTAAGCCAACTAGGATACTTCAAGGAAAAAAATTCTTCTTTTTTTTTCCCACGGCTGCATCAAAGCTCCATCAAAAAAATTTTGGCAACTTCTCACCTTTTTCCATAAAGTTTAAACCATTCAGATCCTTTAGCGCTCTATCATAAATATTTTTTAAGTCAGCAAAACTATATGAAGAAAACATCCCAACTATAAATTAGAATTTTCTTAAAAAACTCTCCATCACAATAGTATCTGGCAAAAATTAAGTTGACATTCTGAAACCAACGCTGCCACCTTTGTCCGTAACAAATTATTATGACTTCATTGATTAATCTATAAATAGCAAGAATGCTTCACTAATGAGATTACCCAGAGCAAAAAAAAAAAAGTTGATGCAAATTATGTGCAAAAAGAAAAAGCATTTCAGACCATCTCTTTATTTGGAATTTTTAGTTTCGTATCATTGTGTCCTTTCATATTAAAGGAACTTCACATAAGTAATCACTAGCTTAATTATCTTAAGGCTTTCATAATTCAGAATTGTGATGTTGTTCATCCCTCCATTGCTACTCAATAACAGAAATACTAATTTGACAACTAATCATCAAACTCCCAATTCAATAATTTGACAACAAAACATCAGACTCCCGATTCATGCAGACAATATAACTCAAGGGATTCAATTTTTACACTAGGTAACCAGACCATCTATGCATGCATTTAAAATATGGTGAAGTAATGATCTCTACAATTTACATGATATATTTTCTTCAAATATTGTCTACCTCATTTAAAAGAATACCTTTTTGAAGCTATTATTAATAAAAAATGGATACAATTTGGTAGAATATGAAAATTAATCAGCATGAATGAAAAGGACCAAATAAAAAATGTTTCATATAACAAAATAATTAAAAAAATAAAGGTGGAAAATAACAATTTGTAAAGGTGACTGGTGATTTAGATGTCCCACAATGAAATGAATTAAAGATTTGACGATAGAAGTTATAATATCTCACAGTATAACTTAGAACAATACTACTGCAACTACCACTAGGAATTCATCAATTACTAAAGTTCAATACAAAAGAAAAAAACTATCAATAATTGCAGATGTAAACAACCAAACGTTCCATAATAAAAATCTTAAATATTGTATATATTACATCATGTTCAACAGTAACCATTTTTGGCAAGATTTATAAATACTGAACTTGAAAAAACAACAGGAAACTACTTAAATAAACATATGATAGGCATTATCATACGTTAGCACATACTTAAAAGATCAACTGAAACAAAGTTAAAAAAAAACAGCCACGTCTCAAAACTGTTTTGAGAATGCTCTTCAATGCTCCTGCCCGTCATTGGGGACAAGAAATTACGTAAAATTTCAAATGAACAAACCATACGCAAAAATTGTAATAGCAAAACAATAGGAAAGGAATCAGCAACATCATTACATTTGACTAAGATTAGTATTAAAGTTCAAAAAATTAACCCACCCCCAGCAATTAAAATAATAGATACAACTCATCAAATAAGCTGCTTACAGCACCAAAAGAAAACCGTGAATTAAACTAATCCTATCCTGCAATATCTTGCAAAATAACACACCAGGTACGTATAGACAAATCAAAATTCATTCAGAGAGACTGTGCTAGGAGTTTTGGTTTGGTTGCCTCCGTTATAATCTAGAAGTCATAAAAACAATTTAAGTGAGAAGGCTTTTTGCTAATGCAAGACTACGGGAATATACCCTTCACAGGCCTGCACAGGAGGTAGTGTCGTGGATTGGGTATCTTTTTATTTGATCAGGAGGATGATCTCCCTCCATCACAGCAAGGAAAGGGGCCTATACATAAATGCATTAAATAGCTCGACGAATAGGCTGAATAACTATAGATTTAAAGTTAACCATCATAAATGATAACAAAAGAGGGGAAAAAATGGCATNAAATGGAGGAATTTAAGGTAAATTTTGGTTCTTTGGATACATTCTAGGTGGTAAAAGTGATCAAATGAAATGTACTTATAAGCTTGACCTCCATCATCTGCCATTCCTCCAGTACATTGATAAGCTACATCATAAATATCTAAAAAGGAAAAACATGAGAAGAACAATGAGTTGTAAAAATTAATTGGAATTTACATACATACCTCATAATTCTTATGTATTTACATATCTATGCCTAAACTTTAATATTTACATTAATAACGCTCACATCTTTAACATCACATCAAAATTATCACTTCACTAAATTTTTAAAAGTCAAATGCACCTTTTTTTAGGCATAGGTATATGGCAATATGACACCGCAGTATCATAAATGTAATTATGAACCTTTAGGTGAGATGTGTAAATTCATATGAACTCTTTGGCACGTATGTAAATTTCACAAAAATTAAAAGAGTTCACAATCCATGTTTTTGGCATATGTTGAAGATTATGATTTTATGCCAACGGATTGACCACAAGGGAACTATATGCTCCCCCTTACAAAACATTTTTGGGAATTTACATACATAACACACAATTCTTATATATTTACATATCTATCACCTAATGTTTGTTATTTACATTTATACCACTTTGATGTCACAACTTTGCATGAAAGTGTGTGTAAAGTCCCATTTCGGTTACTCGGGAACAAGAAACAAAGAGCCAAAAGAGGAAATGAAGAGTCGAACTAGGGGGAATGATGAGGCGTTGAGTCGTGAAACCAGATGTTATTTTCGCCCTATAAAGGGACGCAGGGAGGTAGAGGTGAGAACGACTTACTTGAGAGTCAAACGATAGTGATGAGGGAAGCTAATGACTCTTAGGATTGCGTGGTTGCGGTGAGTGAGGCTAGGGCAAAGAGAAGGGAGCGCAGCAGAGGAGGTTTCAGCGTTGGTGTCGAGCCCGAGCAAGTGAGTCAAAGAGGAAAACATTGCAACAACTTTATTGAGCTCTTGTGCAATACAGAACAATTTTCGCGCGCTGACAAGATCGTGTGAAAGAGAAGCTATCATGCGATTCAGAAGGAAGACAAGCCGTTTGTCCCATACCGAGAAGCAGAGGAGCCCTTCAGCGTGTGATCGAGCCGATACATAGCCAAAGGAAGACTTGTCATGCTCGAAGGAGAAAAAGAAGAAGAGCATCGACTTCAGAACCTCTCATGTGATTTTTTTTGACATAAGAGGTAAGAATATGTTTGTATAATTAAGTTATTTAAATGTTAATATTAATTTAATAAAAGTTTAACTAACATGCATTTTGATTTCTTTTTCTTATATTATTATAGTTTAGAAGTATTAGTAGTTGCTGACTTATTTAAATCTTTGCTATTATAAATTAATCTTTCAAATTAATTAAGTGATTAAAAAATGAGTGATGGAAGAGATATGGATAACTAATATAGAGTTAAATTTAATTAGATTAATTTATATTAAATTAATTAGCGACTCTTTCATTTGATAAATGGTAAATGAATATAGAAAACTTAGTTCCTACTATCCGATTGTTTGTTTTCACATTCTTAATTTCAAGCCTCTAACCGGGTCATGAANCCACTGAATAGAAAGTGGCCAGACCAAGCTGTGAAGTTCCTGAAAACCGGAGGTTCAATGTCACACCCAAACAAGAACACAGTAAAACGAGAACATACTAAATGAAAAACATTTTTTTAAAATGTTAATTTTTCAAACTACCAAAAGATCTAAATAAAATAAAGAAATATTACCATTGCTGCTAGATATTGACTCAGAATCCTTGAAGGAATGAAATGCATCCAACAGAACTGATACTGCCTGCACAGCAGAAACTAGGTCAAAAATTAAATACAATGTTAACGAAGTGTATAAGAGATTCCACTCATTTGTGGAAATATGAGTTTAGAGGAATCATGGACTTAAAAGGTAACCCAGACAACACTACCTCAGGAAAATAACCAATTGATAAAATTGCTTGACGGCCACATTCAGACCTAAAACAATAATGTATATAAGAATAATCTCTAAAAATAAAACTTAAATCCTCCACTATAAGAAACGTAATCTACCTGGAGATAGCGCAGAGATCCCAAAGAACCCATAGAAGTTCATCAGAACTAGGATTTGAAGCAAGTAATCGGTCGATAGCATTGCCCTAGGAAGCAGCACAATGACCAGAAATAAGTCAATTTATCAAATACCGAATAATGTTTAGGGAAAAAGTACAATTTCATTTGACATCTACGACAGTACATTAATCTTTGAAAAACAAACAAATTAATTCCTAAACATTGAAGAGTGAAATTCAATCCATAAACAAGTGAAAAGATCAACGTCAACATTAATACATACATGTATAAACTTAAAATTAAAGAGCAAGCCATGAAAAATATAGTCCCAGGCACTCGTCTAGCATGCAATAGTTAATTAATTAATGTAGCACGATTTCTTTCTCTAGTATGTAACATTAGGATTGTTTGATGATGTCAAAAAATACTTTAACCCCATAAAAATTTACAAAGAATCAAGAAAACAAGGGGGAAAAAAACAAAGAAGCACAAAACGATATCTAGCCATGAGCTGTCAAGTATGTTTTAAGCATACAATTAACAGACTTGTGCCCAAAGAAAAACACTTGTACCTACAAGAAACACTAAAGAAACTGCCTTGTCAATATAAAAGCAAACAAATAATATAGTTGCATGAAAGAAAATTTCTGTTAAATGTTCAAGTCAAGACATCAAGGTGGTTGTCAAAATCATCATCATTGTTGACAAATTAAAAATTTTTGGGTTAAATTTTACAATCCTTCTCCTCAACTAATAATTGTTGAGAGCTAGATAAGGTTTTAATTCTACACTGTAAAAACATTTTTGCATATCTATCAATATTACCTTTGATTTACCATGATAACTTCCTAATTACCGAATTAATTCAATATACACACCTTATTAGTATATTTTCTGTTTTCATTGTAAATGCCAAAATAGCCAAGTAAATATTTCCGTCATATAACCAGCAATAGATCCTGGTGTCCCTCTGCTACAACCATATATTGCACAATCCTTCCTTATATTAGCACAAAAAAAATCTTAACATCCTTATTTTTGACATATCGATGCAATAACAATCAATTTCTCTTTTCTTAATACTCAAATCCATATAGCACAATTGGTTGAATACCAATCTTATTAAATTCACATTTTCCTATTAATATTATTCTCTTTTCACATAACACTCTTGGGGCACTTCTCCAATTCAATCACCCATACCTAACGCTAATAAATTGTATTTTCATCCATCCCATCTTGTATCATATTAAATAAACTTAAATCTATTAAACCTATACGTCACAGGAAATTCCAACAATATCGCAAGCTACATAAACTATCAAAACGAAAGAATCACTATACATTTCATATACAAAAAAGTTCAAAATGATGTCATAACGGTATGCCTTATATCATCAAAGATGTGCATTTAAGTTTTAATAGAGAAACATTGGTCCTCTTTTATTCCTTTTCTTTTTCTGGAGAAAGGAGGAAGTAGGGGAGCATATTTAAAGCCAAAGAAAAAATTTGATGAAGGGGAGAAGCTAACACAGACTTAGCAATTTATCAACTAAGCTAGATGGCACCCACGATCCACAGATTATTTAAGGTATGTTCATTTTGACTTCAATTGTTTCCTATCATTCATTTTTGCCCCTAAACTTATCATAAGTAAAGTTGAGGCATTATAAGAATCATATTAAAGAACCAAATAAGTCAAGTTTAAATTAGTTGGGGGGACTAAATAAAAACCTTACATTGTGTGGCGACAAATTTGATCATTCTCACTATATCATCATAACCTGGTTGCATCCATATGTGAATTAATTTCATTTATGCATCATAGCCTGAAGCGGGCTGCGGCCCTAGACGCGACAAAAGTCTCGTGTCGACCCTAGGACCAATTTGTTCCAGGCCAGGGAGGGACCAATCGGCCTTTCCAAGCATGGGATTCCAACTACTTGGAGCGGGACCCGCTCCTCTTTATCAGAGGACTTTATATATGTTATTTGTTTTGTTTTAGGGCATTTTTTTCTTGTGGTTTTTGTCGAGACAGTCGTCGGCATCCAGGTTTTCCTATCTAAGACTGTATTAAAAGGCCATATGTTCTCCAGCTGTAACTCGTTCGGAGATGGTGTTTATCTGTCTCCAACCTATTGCCTGGTTCCTCCATCTAGCCGACACTCTGCTACCTACCCCTCCATCTATATGTTATTTGTTTTGTTTTACGGCATTTTTTTGCTTCTGCTTTTTGTCAAGACAGTCGCCAGCATCCAGGTTTTCCTATCTAAGATTGTATTAAAAGGCGAGAAGGTTCTCAAGCTGTAACTCGTTCGGAGATGGTGTTTATCTGTCTCCAATCTATTGCCTTGTTCCTCCATCTAGCTGACACCCTGCTACCTACCTCTCCTCCATCCAACCAGCCACATGTTCCTCCGTACAGCCGCCAACCTGTTGCTTGGTTCCTCAGTCCAGTCCTCAACCTGTTGCCTGTTTCCTCCATCCTGCTACCTACCTCTCCCCCATCCGATCGGCAACCCTGTTTTCCCCAACCAGCCGACCATTTAACTCCACACTTTCAGTCGTTAACCCACCAGCAACCCTTCGGAATACAACCTTCGTCGTGCCTGTGTTGTGTTTAACATTGCATCCCCTTTAAGCATATGATATTGTAACCACTTATTTGTTTCAAGTAATAAAATTTATATTTAGTTGTGATTAGAGTTACTCTGGTATCATTTACTATAAGACTCAGCCTAACACTAGTCCTATCTAAATATTTCTAGCATCTGCCCTACCCAAACCTATCTCCACACACACACACACGCACACCCCACCCCCCTAAAAAAATAATTTTTCTTTCCCCACCGTACACACCCCCTTCCCCCTTATCCACCCTTAGACCCTAACCATGCCGCCAAGAAGGCAATTCTCGAAATCTGATCAAAACTTTACCATGGGCGATAAAAAGTGAATATTGTACCAAGTGAAACAACAGCTCAAGGCTATTGAGGAAAGGACCACGGGTGAGGTCACCATTTACCGTAATAATGAGAACCATGGAGAAGAGCCGGAAGAACACCTGAACCCTTTCGTGGGGATGATTGCAATGAAGAGAATAATCAACCCAGGAGATTCGAAATTCAATATCAGATGCAAAAAGAGGAGGTGCCTACTAGAGGGCAGAAATATATGAGAGTTAAAGTGGACCTAAAGGACTTCAAAGGGGAAGATGAATTATGATGATTTCCACAGATGGATGCAGACTGTTGAGTGGATCTTTGAGTACAAGGACGTGCCCGATGATAGAAGAGTGAAACTAGCTGTCATCAATCTGATAAAGAATGTCTCCTTATGATAGAAGAACATGAAAGAGAGACAGAGGAAAGGAGTTGACAAAATCACTTCTTGAAAGAAGATGAAAGCGCTACAGCGATAGTACCTACACCCAAACTACCACCATCATATTTTCACAAAACTCTACTACTTGTAGCAAGAGCTATCATTGCAGGAATACACGGTAGAATTCATGAAGCTCAATTTGAAATGTGAACTGAAAGAAACAGATGAGCATTTCATAATTCGATATTTGAGAGGCCTGAAGCCCGTCAATGGTAATGTGGTTCAATTGCAAACCTATTGGACACTGAGGGACATGCAGATCTTGACACTGAAAGTGGAAAGGCAGCACAAGCAGCAAAGGTACCCACCTCCATTCAGACAACGGCCTATGGTAGAAGGCCCCAAGCCCCCACTAGGAGCATGCCTAGAGGTGTTGGAAGGACAGGACAAGGAACTGATAACACAAATCAGAGTGAGAAGAAGTTGGAGAAGAGTAGCACACCCAATACGGTTCGAGCCTGAAAATGCTTCTGATGCAACAAATATGACCATATGACCTCCAAATACCCATCAAGTACAATAGTGTCCTTCACCGAGTAGGCGTCATGGAGGAATTGAGTGGTGAAGAAACAGCTGAGGATTAGGGTGAGGAATAACAACTACAAAAAAATGAAAGGTAAATGTTAGTGGCAAGATGAGTTATGCAAACATAACCTCTGAGAGATCACTCATGATTAAGGCATGTATCTTTCCCACTAGGTGTATTGTGAGAGGGAAAGTGTGTAGTCTCATATTGACGAAGGCAACTGTGAGAACGCGTTTTCCATTTCTATAGAGAAGTTGGATCTTATTACACAGAAACAGTTCCAACCCTATTCTCTAATGTGGTCGAAGAAAAGGAACAGAATACGGGTGGATCAGCATTGCCTAGTAGGGTTTTGCATTGAAGAACAACTACAAGACCGGGCCTGATGTTGTGGTTCTCATTGACGCCTGCGATATCCTGTTGGAGAGACCATGGCAATTGGATCGCAAGACCTAGCATGATGGGTTCTAGAACACTTACACGTTCACAGAATGGGGAAAATACATTAGTCTCTTACCCACTNGGTACTTAACTTTGTTGGCTAAAAAAGATTTACGCATTTGCTGCGTGAATTTACTCATTTTCCTGTAACCAGAGAACATTTCACCCAAATTTTCTGATATTACGTAAATTCTTGAGCTTGCTCAGAATGCCATCGTTCTTCTAGTCATGTGAGTTTTGATTGTTTCAAGGGGCATTTACATACATATCACACAATTTTTATGTATTTACATACCTAACACCTAATCGTTCATATTTACATGCATGCCACTCAAATCTTTAACATCAAATCAAAATTACCACCATCGCTATCTCTTTAAAAATGGAACACACCTTTTCATCCATAGGTTTATAACTTGAAGTGTCATAAGTGTAAATATTAAAATTTAGGTGCTAGATATGTAAATACACTAGAAATGTGTGATACACCTTTCATGCATAGGTTTATGAAAGTGTCGATATCAAACTTTAGGTGTTAGATAAATAAATATATAAGAATTGTGTGATATGTATGTAAGTTTCCCATGTTTCAAGAACCATAGACGGTGTAGATTCATAGATCTATTCCTCTCTTTTTCTCTTTGTTGTTGAAAAATTCAGGTCAAGCAGCAGTTAAGAAGGTTTTTCCGCCTAGATAACCTGCTTCTATTCTAGGTGTTAGTTAATGTTTTGACTTTTAAATAAGCGTGNGTAGTCTTAAAAGGAACTGGAGAAGAGATAGATCCACCGGAGATGGTCCAGTAGCATTAGCCGAATTTCAGGTGGTGATGACCGACAGCCTACCCGAGGGTTTATTGCCGTTGAGGGATATCCACCATAACATGGATCTTATTCCAGGATCTGTGCTATCAAACAGGCTTGCATACAGGTTGAGCTCCGTAGAGTATAAGTTACAACAGTAAGTGCAAGGTGTCATTACTAGGGGATTGGTGAGAGAACACAAGCCCATGCATTGTTCCCGACCTGATGGTACCTAAAAAGGATGGCTCGTGAAAAATATGCTTTGATAGTCGAGCTATCAACAAGATCATCACCAAATATCAGTTCCATATCCATCGTCAAGATGATTGTTGACCTCATTTTTCGTGAGGTCTAGTATTCCTCGTAGGAGTAAGAATCTAGCCTTAGGGGTCTTCCTGCGACTATCTTAGAACCTTAGAAGTGGGACCCGCCTCGTTTTAATTCGACCTACTTCCGTTCTCTTTTGGAGTTTCGCGTGTGTGGTATCGACTTCTAACACTTAGAAGGATGAAACCGACATGAGGAAACCCAAAAGGGATTCCTATAGGACCTTTCCGAGCCTTAGGGTGACCTTCTGCACAATTCGCACTCCCGCGCGCACAAGCTTCGCAATTCGGAGAGTCGACGTGTCCGATCGCCGTAATTCGCATTGTCTGCACTGTTACCTGTCGAATGCTCAATTAAACATTTTGGGACGATCGATCGCGGGTCGAAAACTTGTCGAATGCTCGAGTAAACCACTTGTGACGATCGATCGCGGGTCGAATATTTGGTGAAGTTTGAATTTCGACGCGTTTTTGACCCGATTGTCGACGACGTCGTCCGAGCGACCCCGGATGACAAAACAGACTGCGCTGACGCGTCCGGAACGTCGATTTTGCCCAAGGGGAACACCCATTTTATCGCGTCGCCGCGCGCGAGTAAATTGTGTTTTAATTAATATATATATATATATTTATATACATATATTAATTAATCTTTTACCCTTCCCCCCTTTCCTCTTTAACCCCTAGCATTCCCTACGTGCGAGCTCTGTCTCCCTTCTCCCGTTCGCGTGTCTGGCTCTTTCCCTTTCTCGGTCTCGAGCCGAGCGAGCTCTTTCTCCTCCATCGCGAGGGAAGAGTTGACTTCGTCGTTCCTTCCCTGATTTCTTCTGCCCGCGGCCTTTCCTTCCCGAAGCCGCGCCAGTCCCTTGAGCCGTGGGTTTTCTTCTCTCGGTAGTTTGACTCTGGGAAACTTGTTCCCTGGTACACTGGAATGGCATTTTCTCCTCCTCTTCCCGATGCTTCCCTCTCGCTGCCATTGCTCTCGCCGCTCGGTCCGAGAGAGGTCGTTGGCTTCGCCTTCTGTCGGCAGGGAGCATTTCTTTTCTTTTTGGCCCGATTCGAGTGCCGTGGACTGTTGGGGGGTGGTATTCTTTCTCTTCTCCTCTATTCTCTGCCTATAAGGATAGTTCCTTTGTTTTTTGAGAGGTTNCTGTTTGGGGGTGGTATTCTTTCTCTTCTCCTCTATTCTCTGCCTATAAGGATAGTTCCTTTGTTTTTTTTGTAGGTTGTTGAAAAGTTTGCAAGAGGAGAGGAAAGGAGATTTCTGGGAGAGCATTTCTTTGAGTTGGTTTCCTGTGCTGCTGTGCTTTAGCATTCTTGAGGTACCCTTCTCTTCCCCCCTTCTTCGGTGCCCTGTTTCCTTTCGGTTTTCCTCTTTGCCGAG
>JXCR01039251.1:36342-46858 GCA_002079205.1 Phalaenopsis hybrid cultivar | reverse complement strand
CTATTTAATATAAGGAATTAAATAGGGTTTATATTATGGTGGGTTCGAAAAAAGCTTCCTATAAGAGCAAGCCCCTATAGTTAATTACATCATAGATAACTGAAGTCACCTATGAATACTCTCGATAAAAGTCAAGAAAAATTACATTCAAGGAGTTCTAATGGTAAGGACATTTCAAAGATATCAGACTAAGAAGTATGAAAGGGGATTAGTTCAAATTTGGAACATTTTGTTTTGGATTCTAAAGGAGGAAACACTAGAGGATGTCACGGATCCAAAGGAGAACCTCGGTGACTTCCCAAGCTATTCTATTATTTGGCTTCAATTTAGGAGAAATCATTTAGATGTTTCATTCTGCAGNTGCTTTATGGGAATCTGGATTTTAATGTTGCTAGGCTCGATTTTGGGCTTTAAATGGCTGGCTTTGGTTTTACTTTTAGTTGGAGGCCGGCTTTAGCTTTACTTCTAGTTGGAGGCTGGCTTTAGCTTTGTTTCTAGTTGGGGGCTGGCTTTGGCTCTGTTTCTTGATTGAGCTTGGTTCCTGGTCGGATTTGGCTTTGGTTCTGGTTGGGCTTGGTTTGGTTTCAGAGGGGGGAGCTGTGTTTGGTTTCTGGTTCTGGCTGGGCTCGGTTTGGCCCTAGTGTGGGCTGTGTTGGCTCGTTTTACCTTTGTTGAGCTCGGCTTAGCTTTAGTGGGGAGTTGTGTTTGGTTTCTGGTTCTGGCTGGGCTCGGTTTGGCCCTAGTGTGGGCTGTGTTGGCTCGTTTTACCCTTGTTGAGCTCGGTTTAGCTTTAGTGGGGAGTTGTGTTTGGTTTCTGGTTCTGGTTGGGCTCGGTTTGGCCCTAGTGTGGGCTGTGTTGGCTCGTTTTACCCTTGTTGAGCTCAGCTTAGCTTTAGTGGGGAGTTGTGTTTGGTTTCTGGTTCTTGCTGGGCTCGGTTTGGCTCTAGTGTGGGTTGTGTTGGCTCGTTCTACCCTTGTTGGGCTTGATCTAATTTCTTGTTGAGGGTTGTGTTGCTTGGTTCAGCCTTTACCCGAAGAACAATTGGGATGTGGCTTTGCTGGCTTTGGTTCTTACTCCTTACCCGTGAGGTCNTGCCAACTCAGCATGCAGAGAAGCAGTGGATTCGAAATTGCTGAAGCTCTTGAGGATCACCATTTAAGAAGTTGTGTCAAGCAGAACATTTCGATTGAGTATGGCTTTTGATTCTGAGTGGAAAAAAAAATTAATATCCACTTTCGTGAGTATTATAATGTACTTGCCTCATCAACAAACAAGGTACTAGGAGAAAGTTTTGATGTAGCCAATCATAAGTTGAACATTGGCCTGAAAGATTGTCGATTAAGNTAATGTACTTGCCTCATCAACAAACAAGGTACTAGGAGAAAGTTTTGATGTAGCCAATCATAAGTTGAACATCGGCCTGAGAGATTGTGGGAAAATTAGACAAGTCGCTACTATATTGGCAGATTGTTTTGCCAGGAAATGCAAAAGTTGCTCGAGGCAGGTTACAATTGAGAAGTAAAATATCCATACTGGGTTACTTATGTAGTTATGATGCAAAAATCAAATTACAAAAGAAAGGTGTAGATTTTACTAACTTGAACTCAGCCGACCCAATTGATAGTTATCCATTACCAAAAATCGATGCTCAATTCGACATTANAGGAAATGCAAAAGTTGCTCGAGGCAGGTTACAATTGAGAAGTAAAATATCCATACTGGGTTACTTATGTAGCTATGTGCAAAAATCAAATTACAAAAGACAGGTGTAGATTTTACTAACTTGAACTCAGCCTGCCCAATTGATAGTTATCCATTGCCAAAAATCGATGCTCAATTTGACATTGCACTCTGCATTTCCAAACTTTCNAGCTTCCAACACATCCCAAGAGTTCTTTATAACATCAAAGCAATTCCTACTTTCACGCTGAAAAATAAAGATCAGCAATTAAAGTATCAATATCCGAATGCATCTTAGATTAATTATGAATGTTCAGACCTTGAAATCACTGGAAACAATATCATAGAATGACTCCGGAGGGGCAATATCTTCAAATTGCAGAATGGGTGCTGAGGAAGCAAGTGCACCGATAGCAATATGTGGATATTTAAGCCTCATCCATGCAGCCAACACTATTTCAACATTCAACTTAAGTTGAAACATTCCAAGGAAATAAGCATTAATGAGTTTCTCTACTAAAGATTACAAAAAGTACTACATGCAAATGTCCTTGAAATCGCCTGGTGTTGGGGAAAAAGCATGAAAATGTTTTGAATGCGAACAGCAAAATAAAAAGGTAAAAAAGAAACATAAAAGCAAAAACAAAAAAAAAATAAAACTGAAGACGAGATACAAATTTCTTTGGTTTGAAAATATTCTCCAACATCAACCTTCATAGACATATTCAACTAGTCCAAAATTGCAGTTAAAATACAAATATTTGCAATCATATATTTTCTAACTCTTTATTCTATGTCTCTAGTATCCATTTCTTATTGTTTTATCACCTAAATCTTTCTCCTTGTTCAGTATCAAAAGAAAGAAGAAACAGCCCTTAAAACTCACCCATATGCAGAAAAACAATAATAAAACAATTCTTTATCATATTTAAAAATTTAAAAAATACCAAACTTTCATTAGTATACTTGAATCATTAAGAAATCTCTTTTAGCCTCTAATCTCAACTTCAATTTACACCCCTAAACGGCTTCCACCATCAGCATTTGACCACCACACTTTGTGATCACTGCCTTCAAATTGTTGAACACCTAAATATCTATTGTTAGCCTCACAGAAATGACACCAAGGCCACAGCATGTTCTCAGTTCAAGAATCCCCTGCAAACCATTAATTTTCGGAGAGCAGCAGATCCTAACCTCACCTACTTAACATAGCTCCCTCCATTAGGATTTCTTACCAGAGCCTGCACTCATATCCAGCTCGCCTATTAGTCAATGGCTAATTTGAAAGTCTACGCATGCCCAAAAACACGTATTGTGCTTTGAGATGAGCACATTAACTAATCAATGATTTTCATCTTATTTTAGAATTTTGTATTTCATAATTTGGACTCATTGATAATAAATTTGTTCATAGATGACTTCTATTGGATTCAAATATGCCACTGTATAAAGTCCAAACCTTACTACCAAATTTCATAAGATTAAAGTTACGACCTAGCCTGGGGTTTGAAATTTTCTAGACGGGAACAGACGGTTGGACGGTGAAATTATTATTATTACTTAAATATTAATTCTAAATCCAAAATAATGAAAAAGCTGCTACACTAGTTGGTCCTAGATGAAAGTGTGCAAGCTTTCATCATGGCCTACAAAAAAATCAAAACGTGCACCAATCTTGTTATGAATGTCTTTAAAGCAATCATGGTAAGAGAAAAAACTAATTCTAAGAAGAGAAAATTATTTATTAGAAAATCTAAGAAAATAACCAACAGATTGAGTATTATCTTAGCTAGAGTTTTTTCTTTTTATTTTATTTAACAAGAAAATAACACCGTCATTATGGAAATTGGTTAAAGGTGATGTTCATGCTGCAGCCCAAGAATTATTTGTTAATGGTATTATGCTGCCCGAGTGGAAAGAAACATTAGTCATCCTCATCCACAAGGTCGACAAATGCGGATCATCCTACCAAGTATAGGCCTATTAGCTTATGCCAAACGACCTATTAAAATTGTTGCTAAGATTTGGTGAACAAAATGAAAGGGCTCCTTCCAACGCTTAATTCTGAGGAACAAGGAGCCATTGTTCTCAACCACTCCATCTCTAGTCATTGTTTGATGGCTCAATAAATCATTGCCAGTTTTCAACATTCAACTTCTCTTGAAAGACTTATGGTGGTCAAAATCAACACGGAACAAACCTATGATGAGATGAGCTGGAAGACGTTACAGCTTGTGATGGAAACGTTTCATTTCCCTACTCGTTTCACTCATTGGATTCTCCAATGTGTCCGGATGCCGAGGTTTGCTATTTTTGGTGAATGGGTAAAGTAACACCTTGGATTGAGGCAAAATGTGGGTTCCAGCCGGTATGCCCTCTTTCCCCCTACCTCCTCATTGTTGACCTCATTTTTCGTGAGGTCTAGTATTTCTCGTAGGAGTTAGGATCTAGTTTTAGGGGTCTTCCTGCGACTATCTTAGAACCTTAGAAGTGGGACCCGCCTCGTTTTAGTTCGACCTCTTTTGGAGCTTCGCGTGTGTGGTATCGACTTCTAGCACTTAGAAGGACGAAACCGACATGAGGAAACCCAAAAGGGATTCCTATAGGACCTTTCCGAGCCTTAAGGTGACCTTCTACACAATTCGCACTCCCGCGCGCACAAGCTTCGCAATTCGGAGAGTCGACGTGTCCGATCGCCGCAATTCGCATTGCCTGCACTGTTACCTGTTGAATGCTCAAGTAAACCTTTTGGGACAATCGATCGCGGGTCGAAATTTTGTGAAATTTGAATTTCGACGCGTTTTTGACCCGATTGTCGACGACGTCGTCCGAGCGACCCCGGATGACAAAACGGACTGCGCCGACGCGTCCGGAACGTCGATTTTGCCCAGGTAGGACACCCATTTTGTCGCGTCGCCGCGCGCGNATATATATATATACGTAAATTAAAACGTCCTTCCGAAGCGGTCGACGGGATTTCGATTCCGGCGACCGACAGCTTCTTACGGGCGACCCCCCAAACTTTCTTTTAAACCTTCTTTTAAGTGTCGACAATGACCTACTGGATCAGTAACATTGAGACGTATTTTTTCAAGAATGACCCATGCAGCGGATATCATCAGATCAGAATGAGATCAACGATGAATGAAAGTCTGCCTTCAAGACTAGAGATGGGTTGTACGAGTGGACCGTCATGTCATTTTGTCTATCAGATGCACCCAGGACGTTCATGAGGCTGATGAATCATGTGTTCAAGATTTACATCAAAAATTTTGTTTACTTCGACGAAAACCTTGTCTATGGCAGTTCCGAGGACACTTGCAGCATCTGAGGCTGGTTTTCAAAGTTCTGCAGGCGGAAAAGCTATATGCTCACCCGAAAAATGTGCCACTTTTAATGACGCGGGTATGTTTTTAAGGGTTATATTGTATCTGGTGTAGGCATCCAGATGAATCCTATGAAAATAGAGGTGATCGTGAGTTGGACACCCATACACTCTTTTATCGAGCTGCGGCAATTTTTGGGGTTAGTGTCTTTTTACAGACAGCTCATCAAGAGCTTCAACACCATTATAGCTCTTCTGACAAAGCTTTTAAAGGGAAAAAAGTTTCAGTGGGGAGAGTCAGGAAATTCTAGATTTGATACCCTGAAGGAGAAGGTGATGCAAGCCAAGTGTTAGTGTTAGCGGATTTCAACTGGTTGTTCGAGGTAGAGTGTAGAGTCTCTAATGTGGGAAAAAGAGCATTGTTGAGCCTGGGAGGACACCTCAAGTCTTCTTCAGTGAGACGTTGAATATGTCTAGGAGAAAGTAATCAACATACGAAAAGGAGTTCACCATTGGAAGAGTCCACCACTGGATTCACTACCCGTTGATGAGTGAGTTCACTTTTTTCACATATCACAAAGCGCTGAGAGTCATGAATAGTCAATGCAAGCTTAGGGATAGATATGTTTCATGGGATGATTTCCTGTTGTCATTCAAGTTCGTTCTCAAGCATAAGGCCAGAAAACAGAATCGAGCAGTCGATGCCTTGAGCCGCCGCCATTTGGTGATTAACTCCCTACAATCTAGAGTGGCGAGATTTAAGATTGTGAAGGAGTAGCATAAGGCAAATGAGGATTTCACCGAAATTTGGAAACAATGTCAGGAGAGGCCCACAGGGCATATACAAAGATTGTGGTCATTTATTCCATCGAAAAAATTTGAACGTGCCCATGTGCTTGTTAAGGGGAGCCATCATCCGGGAGAGTCATAGTGAGGGACTAGCAGGTCATTTTGGCAGAGACAAGACCCTTGCATTAGTGCAGAAATACTTCTTACGACCCCGATTGAAGAGAGACGTGGAGCGATACATTTGACAGTGCAGTGTTTGCCACCTGACTAAAACCCGAGGACAAAAAACAAGGCTATACATGTGTTATCAGTACCAGACGCCCCTTGGGCAAACGTCACTATGGAATTTATGGTGGGTCTTCTGAGGATGCAACAGAATAAAGATTCAGTGATGGTTGTGGTTGACCAATTCTCAAAGATGGCTCATTTTGTGTCTTGTCTTAGGACGTTGGACACATCCCTTGTCATTGATATATACTTCAGAGAGATTTGGAGGTTGCATGGAATACCCCAAACCATTCATTTGATAGAGACGTCAAGTTTTTGAGTCACTTCTAGAGCCCTGTGGGACAAGCTTGGCGCTAAACTTCAATTCATCTCTACAGATCATCCACAGATAAATGGTCAGAAATAAGTTGTGAACAGGAGCCTGAAAAACCTTCTGAAGTGCTTCATAAAAAAGAACATCAACCAGTGGAACCAGCTCCTAGCCCAAGCCAAATTTGCATACAGCCGATCTATGAGACAGGCTACGGAACAAACATCTTTAAGATTGAGTATGGATGCAAATCACTCACGCCACTTAAGTTTCTATCAATTCTTTTTACGACGGAGGCTAGTGCGGATGCAGAGACAAGAATACAAGAAATTTAGAGCAGAGAGGTTGGGAAAGAGATTGCCAAACACAGTCACAACAACCAAGCGCAAGCTAATAAATCTAGGAAAAAAGGCCATAAGGTCTAGTGTGGATCAGGCTAAAAAAAGAGATTTCCCCAAGGATCATTCAGAAAACTCAAGCCCACAGCAGACAGACCATTAAGAATCCTCAAGAAATTGAAAACAATTCCTACAAGATTGATTCATCAGTGGATTATAGCAAATTGGCTATCTTCAAAGTGGCAGATTTAACTTCATACTATGACGAAACGAAAAGTTCGACAGAAGAGGTAAAAGCTCCCCCAATCCTGAGAGACTGGCGCAGGGTGTTTGCAACCCCAAATGAAAAAAAAATCCTGTGCCTGTTCAATCCAGGTCAGGGAGGGACCGACCAGTCCTTCCAAGCACACTCCTCTTTACTTTAGGTCTTTATGTATATTATTTGTGTTCTTTGACTGTTTTTGCTTTCAATTTATGATAAGACAGCCACCAGCATCCAGGTTCTCGTCTAGGGTTGTATCTAAAGGCGAGAAGGTGCTCCAGTTATAACTCGTCTCGATGCGGTATTTATCTGTCTCTCAACCTGCCGCCAGGTTCTTCCATTCAGCAGCCAACCTGCTGCCTACCTCCTCCAAAAAGCCACCAAACTGCTGCCTACCTCCTCCAAAAAGCCGCCAAACTGCTGCCCAATGTGTTGCCTACCTCTCCCATCCATCCACCAAACTGTNTCCTTGCTCTAGCCGTGAGCCCCTCCTATCCCCATCCCTGGCTGTGGCCGAGAGCCTTGTGGGTTGTTTCCTTTTTTCTGCTGACCTTGGCCGTGAGTCCTNCCTTCCGAAGCGGGCGACGGGATTTCGATTCCGGCGACCGACAGCTTCTTACGGGCGACCCCCCCAAACTTTCTTTTAAACCTTCTTTTTAAGTGTCGACACTCATTTGATGCTCTGAACTCCTTTCCAGGATGTTAAAACAGAGAGAACAAGGTGGCTGTTGTGCATGGTGGAACCAAAGTTTCGCACCTAATTTATGCAGACGATACACTTCTCTTTGCCAAGGCTTCTATGAAGGCCGCCAAAAACCTCCAAAAGATTTTCAAGGACTATTGTAGGGGGCTGGTCAGAATATTAATCTTCTTAAATCTTCTATTCTCTTTGGCTGGAAAGCTCTATTGTGGAGGAAGTATCACATTGCCATATTCCTGAAATTTAAAAGAGTAGAAGAAATGGAGTATTTGGGGATTAAGCTAGCTATGAGAAAACTCAATGCTGCTAATTTTACCAGTTTCATGCTCAAGATTAATGCTAAGCTTCATGCTTGGGGGGATCAGCACTATCCCTTGCAGACCGAACCACTTCAATAAGTTCATCGTTGCTCCCTAAGGAGGCGTTCCTGCTTATGCATTCCGACCCTCCAAGTTCTATCTTGGAGGGTATTGGGAAAGCTTGTTGATCCTTTATGTGGAACAAGGGCCCTAATTCCAAGGGCCCTAACCAATAGGGACTCCATTATATTACCTGGAACAAACTGTGTCAACCAAAGGATGAGGGCGGGCTGGGCTTTCATGCGATGGCAAATTTGAAGGGCTCGATTGGCTTGCAAAATGCTTCAAACGTCGAGTGCTTTCCCTTTCAATTGCAAAGCCAAAAAATATGGTGAGAATCTTTGGCATTAGAGTGGCAATTGGACGTACTCTACAACATGGAAAACTATTATGCATGGGGTG
This sequence comes from Phalaenopsis hybrid cultivar, assembly GCA_002079205.1. NCBI lineage: Eukaryota > Viridiplantae > Streptophyta > Magnoliopsida > Asparagales > Orchidaceae > Phalaenopsis > Phalaenopsis hybrid cultivar. Next base: position 38,461 of record JXCR01039251.1, on the reverse strand, counting down.
GATGCCCTCAGAAACATAATTAGGTGGGAAGTAGCGGATGGCACCAAAGTTAATATTCTGGATGATAGCTGGACTTTTTATCACCCTCTGTCAAAATGGCTCGCATTCATGGATGCCGATATGCTTTACTTAAGGCATGTGGATTCGCTAATAGCCAACAATGAATGGAACAACAATTTGATGCAGCGCTGTTTTGGACCTGAATTTGCCAATACCATCCGCAAGGAAAAGAAGCTGCGGAGGAATCAGTTCGACAAGCCTACTAGGGTAAGTCGGTGACTGCCTTAACTTACAACCAAATGTTTCTTGGAAGTTCTAGTGGCAAAAGCTGGATTGGTAAACTCAAGCTTCACCCTCAAGATGCGATGTTTTGGTGGTGATTGCTTCTAGATGTCATCCCAACTAACTCTTGCTTACACAGAAGAGGGATCGGGGACGATTTGCTTTGCCCGTGGGGCTGTGGTGATGCTATCACCTCTAGGTGCAAGGTTATAAGGGCTGTTATGAATGTTTTATTAAAATGGGGTTTTATTATCACTATTTTTGCTGACTTAATCAATATTTGTAAAATCATGACAGACCAGCCGAACGATCATACGACCATTGCCAGACTTTTTTATGGCATAGTGTACCAATGTTGAACAGACCAGAATTCTATAAAGCACGGAAGCCCCCCCTTCGGATGCCCATTGTTTTGGCTGTCACAAGTCTCTCTTCGATTATTCACTCTAAGGCTCTCTACACCATGGAGCAATGGGGGTACCTTTCAGTCCTTCATGTTAACTTTACCTCATTTTTGGCACCCCCGAGTTGGATAAAAGCTAATATTGATGGTGCTCTTCTATCAATGAGCAAGCTGGCATTGGAGTGGTCATTTGTGATGAGGTTTGGAAGATTATAATTACGTTGGGAAAATCACTTTTGCACTGCTAGCAAGTAGAGTTTGAAGCAGCTCTTTTTCTTGGCAATCTTTTGGAGGCATGGATGTACGAAATTACGGGGATTATCACTGAGGGCAACAAAGCAAATGTCATCAACTTTTCTCGTGATTATGGCAAAAACAACGTGACAATAGGCTTGATTTAGCTCTTCTCCATGATTTTAAACAAGTTATTTTCTTTTTTGTCAATAGAGAATGTAACAAAGCAGCTCATTTTTGTTTTTGGTTTGCTTTGGATCGGCCTTCTGTTTGAAATGATCACACCTGTGACTCCACCCTTTTAAGAGTGGAGGTTGATGCCAACCACACTGCACCTTTTAATACGCAAAAAAGAGAGATCTGATGCTTGTAAGAGAATATCAGTCCTAGCAGATCATCGTTGATGGAGTCGAGTACTATATGCAAGCTAGAACAGTGAAAGGGAAAAAATATCAATTGGTCGTGTGAGGGCAGAGCATAGCTAGATCAGGAGTTAGTGGAGGATGAATTTCTAGTCTGCGTGAGGCCATTGCGATCGGGTTTTGCTATTATTGCAGTTTTAAGGAAAAGATGAAAGGAGGGTTGTGGCATAAAGCGAATAGAGAGTTATGGCTGGCGTAATGAGGGGAGTGACTAGATTGCGTGAAGTATTGCATTTGCATTAATATATTAAAAAGTTACAAACAGAAGAAGCTATAAAAGCTACACAAAAGACACAGCGTGGTTGACATCAACCTTGGCCACAGTAAAAAAAAGTGGGATCACAAGTTTGAGCATCCCAAACAAAAGACCTATGCAAAGCGAGCGTGTGCAAAAATAGGGTGCTTCGTTACACGTTTTATGGGCAAAAAAGAAAGGAAGTTGCCTGATTATAAAAAAAAGCTATATCTGGTCCCATATGAAGATGATGTTTCCACACTTTATCCTTCATGATATTTCGATAAGAATCAATGATCGTTGCATTCTCATATTCAATCATAATCCCCTTGGTCTCAAACATCAAAGGCTTGAGAAGTTTATCGAGATAACCCCTTGGTCTCAGATTCAACTTGTGAGTTGTCCTAATGAACAAGTGTCTTACCAGTTGCAAGGAGGATTTTTCTAGTGTCATCACAAATAACGACACCAAGGCCTGCTTGATTGTTCGATAAAAGAGCACCGTCAATGTTGGCTTTTATCCAATCCCGAAAGAGGGCGGCG
>JXCR01039251.1:19349-35897 GCA_002079205.1 Phalaenopsis hybrid cultivar | reverse complement strand
GAAAGAGGGCGGCGGGGCAGGGGGTGTGTGGGGTGTGGGGTGTGGGGTGGGGGGTGGGGGGTGGGGTGGTACCAAATAGGGTGGAGTGGTACCAAATAGGGGAAGATAACCCAAGAGGCCGATGAGCATCCCATTGCTTCGAGATGTGAAAAGCCTTCGATTGAGTAAGTGACGGGAGCGTATTAGTGGCCATAATAATCGGGGTCTCAAACAGAGAGTTATGTTTTTTAGCATTACGGGCACGCCAGCTTTGGTAAACAACATGAAAAAATGTTTTGCCAATGGTAATAAGTGAGTGGGGAAGATTCTTTAGGCTAGTAATGACCTCTGTTAAACTATTAATATTAGGAATGTGCATTCTCCATCGAGATAAGTGGCGGGTAATTTCCTTAAAACATTTTGCATGTAGTTGTTTTGTGTGTGTGGTCTTCAATCTTCTCATAGCCCTAAGGGAAATAGTTGTCTTCAATGAGTCCTCTTCGATGCAGCCACACATTCCCCACTAGAATAGGCTTTCCCTCGGGAGGAGCTGAAGCCTAGTGATCCAATTATCGATTGTGTGTTAATTCTGGAATTTTTTATCATATGCCAAGGTAGTGATAGTCTTACCAGAAAGCACAAGGGCGAGCTTAACTTGGTCCGGTCAAGTGAGGTGCGAGCATTGTAGTAGTGATAAATGCCTTCCCGAAACAATATCCCATCATATCCATGTTCCATCTTCCCTCCCATAACAAATCAGCCACCATCAAGTGTTCAATCTTTTCAATATTGACTTACTTAGGCCATTTATCCAATGGTAATCAAGAATCCAAGTGTGCTTCATAATATGAGTGGACCTGCCATCCCCAATAGTGTTGAAGATTTGTGTTTGGAGATAAGAGCAGCGTTGCTACTGGGAGGAGTTAGACGGCGACGATAAGGGGAAGATCAAGGGAATGGAATCAAGAAGAGGCTAGTATTCCAACACCCCGTTTCAAATACTCGAGGAAATCAAAGAGGAGAGGAAGCGAGAAGCGGGGAAACTAAAGAGGGGGAGTTTATACGAGGGGTCAGGAACACAAGGGATGAATTCACTCTATAAATCATTGCAGTCAACTTACCTGTAGAGTTGAGTGGCTCTGGTGCGAAAGAGAGGAGGACGTTGCGGTTGGTGCGGGAAGAGGAATCGTTGAGTAGGTTAGGGAAGCGATGTTGTGCTCGCGTGCAGATGAAAAGAAAGCAGGAGGAATAGAAGCTCAATGTGTGCGCTCGACCGTGCCCTAGCCGACTATTAAAAAAGAGAAGAGGAAGAAAGGAGAAAAAGAGGGGCTGCTTCGAGCACAAGAAGTGGGAGTAGAAACCTACGGAACAACTCTCAAGTGGGACAAATTAAAATCATTAAGTTAGGACTCGGATGCATCCTGAGTCCAATGGTAGAGCACCACGTGCAAGTGGGCCTCACAAATTTTAACACGGAGAGACTATCAACCGACATTAATGAGCGAGTTTATTTAAATTATTTTATAAATATTATATTATATTATATATATATATATATATATATATCTATATTATATATATATATATATACATACCTGTATGTACNGTGTATATATATATATATATATATATATATATATATATATATATATATATATATATATATATATATATATATATATATATATATATATATAATGTTAAACTTAAGCGTATTTGATTCATGTTATAAGAGTTTCACTTCTGAATCAAAGAAAGAGTGTCGACAACAAAGAAATATTAGACTTTGATTTATTTAAGTTTAGTTGGTTTATTAAATCTAAGAACTAATATAATTAATTCAAAGAAATTAATAGTAATAATAATACATTGTTACAAAATATAAATACATGTATATAAATCTTAAAGCCTAATTGAAAGATATAAACTACATAAATTAATTAAAAAGTTAATTAGGAGGACCAATTTTTATAGTCAATATTTTATTTAAATTGTTTGAAAGAAATAATTAAAATTATATTATGAAATGAAAAAAACAATCAGTAAAATAATAAAAGAATTACTACTATAAGATACATCAATATAATAAATTAATAATCATTAGGTTTTTATAGGAGATGAGTGAAGATAACGATTGACTAGAGAATCATAAGTATTTAAGGTGAGTACTCATTCTTATACTATGGCAATATTTTGTTTGTTCTAGACCAAATACATTTACTGTTACTTTCCATTAGTTATATTGAAATCACTGTAAACTCATAATTTATGATTTTGTTGAAATTTTTGTTCATATGATAGGAATGATGTGTACTTAGCATTTTTTTAATTATCATATATATTTAATGCTAACCTAAAGTTTTTTTAAGGAATTTGATGTTTAAGAATTCCTAATTTATTATGGAATTAGATTCACAAGTTAACAATAATAGCTTGATCATTGATAAAATTTTTGTATACATGGACCAAAGAGACCCGAGTGAAATTTTTTGATCAAATCAATTCATATGAAATGGTATCATACAAGGACAAAAAAAACTACCATACCACTCATAATTGGTGTTGCATTTAAGTCAGATCAATCAGTTTGATAGTGTACTTTATGTTCAGCATGACTGGATTGTTTTTTGTCAATGAAGATTGAATAAAACTAAGTGGTGTCATAGCAAGTCAATAATGGACTACTTGCAACATAGTGATTTGCTTGTATGAAAGTATGAGTCTAGGAATTAAACGGTCATCATAAATTTACAAACAAAGCATCACTTTGACAGCATGAATCATCTATCAACTCAAACTGACCAAATTTAAATGTAGATTGATCGCTGGAATGTCATGTAAAACTAAGAAAATAATTCCATTTTTCGTTATTAAGAACATAATTCTTCTAGTTGTGTCAGAGTTAATTTAAGAATATGCAAATTTAGATTTTATGTTGAAGAAATCGTGTGAAAAAGGTGACCATTCTTTGTTCCTTTCTTGATGACTCCTTTTTCCTGCACTAGTAATTCTAGGTTAGAAATAGTAATGTCAAAATCTTACTTCCACCATAAGAGCCACCAAACAGAACAACTGGGCTGTCTTCAGCTGACAAATTTCGCTTCAAATCAATGATCAACGTAGCAAAATCGGCAATTGCTTGCTCAGTCGTAAGGTATGACAAAGACTTGGCATCCTTGTATGCTTCCTCTCTGCTGCCGAAGGGCATAGACTCCCCATAATAACGATGCTACCAACCAAAATATGATTAAAGTATTAGAGAATTAAAAAGGTTATTTTGAGTTATAAATTTTGAAAATAAAGAAGGAAGGTATCTTGTACAATCCAAAATAGGGAGCCACAAAGTGTTACAGGCCTGCTATAATTCCCAAAATTTAGTTTTCCCAACCTCAAGATTGATTAAAAATTTCCAAATTAAAGTAGCAAATAATCCATCAAACTAGCATAAGTGACAATTAAGCAATTGAAATTCTAACGATGAAGCAGGTAATCAAAATGATGATGACTCCTCTATTCTGCAGTCCAAGCCAAGTCTGCAAGAGGCACCAGTAATCATCCCAATCTCTTCAAAGGCAGCCACAAATAATCAAACGCAACAGTCGCGGTGGTCATATATCCTCAGTCCATCATGCAATTTGTATACAGAATGAAATATTCTACATATAAACTAAAGCAAGCATTCAAAAACAGTGAAGATATCCACCAATTTTTAAGTTTGGGTTTTCTCATCATTTTTATGGTGCCTCAATTTGGCTGCAAGTAGGATTTAACTCAAGTATATTTTAGTAGATCCTGTATATCAAGATTTAATAAATCATATGTTGATTAAAAGAAAAAAAAATTTAATATAATAGGTGTTAAATCCAAAAAAACTGTTCGGTTACTCATTTCAAATTTTAAGGATTTATGTGATTGTGATATTTTGTTCTATTCATTTAGCTTACATCACATTTAATTACACTATAATTAGAATAATTAAATATTTTCATTAAGCATTAATTAGTAATTTAATGACAAATTAAATAGCAACTTCTATTTAGATAAAATTAAATTATAAATTAAAAATGATACAATTTACAGAAGTTAATATACTTTTAACCAATAAAAAATATTTATTAAAAATTAAATTATTTTTAATGATAAATTAAAATATTTTATTTAATTAATTTCGTGTGATATTAATAATTTTCAAATAAAAAACTCACCTGTTTTTCCGCCAAATCTCCATCCCCTAAATTCTCAAAACCCTCAATAACAAACAATGAAATGAAGAAGTTGCAATGTCGGAGAAGAAGGCGTCAATGACAACAATGGAATGTGAATAAAAAAAAGAATTTGTGAAATAAAATCAATCCAATACCAAGATTTGCTAAATCAACTATATAGGGGCTTGACACAAAAACACAAAGAAAAGAAATTCAAGATTCCATATGATGTAAATTTGAAATTTTCACATTTTAACAAAATTATGATTAAATCTTGTTCAAACCTTACTCCTAATCCCGCCTAATGGTCAAAATATATATTTTAAACCCTATATCATCTTAAATATCATTTTATCTCTATTGGGGCCTAAATCTTGGATTTACTAAAATCAAGAATCTAGCAAATTCAGGGTATTTAGCAAAAGAAAAGGTGCAAACAAGGCCGAAAGATGAGGCAACCCATAGATGATTTTGCAATTTTTGCCTAAAAGCACCCATCAAAATTTCCATGCTCCTTGTCCTCAAGGTTTTAAGGCAGGAGCAGAAGTGGAAAGCAAATGAAAGTTTCAAACAAAAACTCTGCCAAAGAACCCCTCTTCTTTGTCTAACCCCATCATGATCCCAGTGTGATCCGTCGATACATTCCTTGCAAGCTCCCATTCTCTTTGTCAGAGAGATTTTCAAGAATTTGGGGGAGAAATATGAGTTTAATTAGAGCATGTGCTAAGAGTGACACCTCGAATTGAGGTGCCAGTTGGTTCTTCAGAATTGATAGTTCATAGAAGTAAAAGGGTGTCAGCTAGTAAGGCGCATAGGTCATTACCCTCTACTCTGTTAGAGGAAGATGAAACTTATTTTCCTGATAGTAAAGATTATTCCCCCACCAATCAAATATAAAAGGAGACAATTCATCGCAAAGAGAAAGTCATAGAATGTATTCTTTAGAGAGATTACAGAAGATGAAGCTCCAAATAAATTCATGATTTTAATCTAGAATGCTACAAAGGAAGTCTAACCTTACAGACCATTTAGCTTCATCCGAATAAGTAGCTTTTTTGTTGAAGATAAATGACATGTTGAAGTGTCGTATCTTTTCATGGCTTTTAAAGAATTGGACCTCCAATGGTTCCCAATTTGCCTCAATAAGTGATCACCTCCTACGTTGAGTTCAAGTACACCTTTATCTTGCAATTCGCCAGCACGCATGTCGTAAAAGAATTCACAAGTTCTTCTACAAATGTGCTAGAAACCAGTTTTTACACATTTCAAGAAGGAGACGATGGATGTGAAAGATCATGAGCCCTTGTTGTAATGTGGCCTAGAGCCTAAGAGAAAGTTCATTCTATATGCCCATAGGCTACAACATCCAAGGATCCCTGTGAGTTGTTAGAATTGGCTAGCAATCATATTTCTACTAAGGAGTACAAATTTTTGTTAAGTACCTTAGAATTGAAGAGAATGGAGTAACATCACCCACAAGGAGGTTATCATCAAGCCCCAAACAAGAAAGTTGTCCCATAGAGCGTGGGTCTAGAAAAATGAGTTTTGATAAAAGCCAAATTCTTCCTTTCGAGGGGCGAGAGCATTTTGAAATTGAGACATGGTGACAGCTAAGTAGAGAGAAGTTTACCACACCTCATTTGTTGTGACTCTATTGCAAGCCTCTGTGATTGAGTTGGTTAAAGCCATTCATGATAAGTATTTTTGGAAGCTGGCACCAATAAAGGCTAGCAGTCACCTGTGTGACATAAAGAAATACTATGCTTATAATTGAGACTATGAGCACAAGACCAAAGAGTTTTGACATCTTAGAAACTTCATCAAAGAACTTGGCAAGGCTAAAAAGTTTAAGTTTGTCGGGCCACAAGAGAACACCGTGTGACAGGGGAAATTAATAGTTAAAGAAACCAAGAATGAGCTCATGCCTTCTCTAACTATTCATATCGCGGGGGTTGTCCCTGTCATACACGGAGGAGCTTTCCAGAAGCTTCTCTTCGGTCATATAACTTCAGTAAGGAGAGATAAACTTAGCTAGTTCTTCTCAATCACCAGTGTTCAACCTACTACCGATCACATTTACTCAAGCAGACTTCCCCGTTAATGGGAAAAATCTGTCCAGTAATACAATTGTTGTCACAGTGCTAATCACAAACTTTAGAGTTCGAGAATATATTAATAAACACTAGGAGTTTTGTAAACATCCTCTTTAAAAATGTCTATATGAAAACAAATATGTGGAATTATCATTTTGTCAACATCAGAGGCATTTTTCACTTCTTCTGGAGAGCAAGAAAAAACTTTTGAAGTTATCACCCTACAAATTACCTAGGGTGAAGGAATGAAACAATTCATGGCCATGTCCATTCTTGTCATGATAGACATGTCAATAATTTACAATGCCATCCTTGGTCGACTGTTGCTAAATATTTTTTGAGTTGTTTTCTCCACGTCCTTGTGAAGTTTCCCAAGGGCAGACAGGAAATGACAACTAACAGAAATTTTTTATAGTTGAGAGCCTATTATTTGAAGGCCATAGAAAATGTGCTTAGAAAAGCCGCCAACTCAACATGCAGAGAAGCAGTGGATTGGAAATTGCTGAAGCACTTGAGGATCACCATTTAAGAAGTTGTGTCAAGCAGAACATTTCGATTGAGTATGGCTTTTGATTCTGAGTGGAAAAAAAAAATTAATATCCACTTTCATGAGTATTATAATGTACTTGCCTCATCGACAAACAAGGCACTAGGAGAAAGTGTTGATGTAGCCAATCATAAGTTGAACATCGGCCTGAGAGATTGTAGATTAAGGAGAAAATTAGACAAGTCCCTACTATATTGGCCGAATGTTTTTCCAGGAAATGCAAAAGTTGCTCGAGGCAGGTTAAAATTGAGAAGTAAAATATCCATACTGGGTTACTTATGTAGTTATGATGCAAAAATTTTACTAACTTGAACTCAGCCTACCCAATTGATAGTTATCCATTGCCAAAAATCGATGCTCAATTCGACATTGCACTCTGCATTTCCAAACTTTGGTCAGTCACAATCAGCCACTTATCCTTACATGTGGCAAAACAGTACCTACTCTTCCAGTTCTGAATTTATTCTCAAATCCTAACGTCCGAATTCTAATTCCAAAAAGTAGCACAAATCCATCTTTATATGCTTATATGGTAAATAAATGGTGAAACAAAGTGATAGACCATGATAACCTGTTTTTCTTCATATACAGAACAACAACTAGATGTGGGCAAAAGAGCTCGGCATTTGTGCCTAGATCACTTCGTAAAAGTTGAAGGTGTCAACCACCTCTTAGTGAATTTTGGAGACATAATCTAAAGAATCTTGGTAACAACACAATTCTCTCTCATTCAATATGATTGGAACCACAACTCTTCACAGTTCTCAAATGAATAGTCATTAAATGCACACTTGAGCTGCAATAGGTTTAGATTTGTGATTTCCATCTTTGACTGCCTAGTAAATGAACTCCTTGAGAAATGTGGCTTTTGTTGTAACATACAAGCCCCATCTCAATCAAAAAGAAAGGAAAAAGATGAAAAAGACAAAGAAGAATAGAAGATAGGGTTCTGAAACTCTCAGATTTTTAAGGAATTTTTGAAAGTGTAAGGTTCTATATCTTCACAATAAGGCTCTATTTATAGACATCTCACAGCAGAATTCCAACATAATAGGCAAATAAAACAAATAAAAAACCGTTCCAAATTGAATTCGCATCTTTATAAATATCAAAATTTTGTACCACGAATGCTAATTATGGCACACTAAGGAATCAAATTCAGCATTTATTATAGAATCAAACAATTCTATCATAATCTATTGTGCCAAGCAAAAAATAAAAAGTAAAAAATAACAAGTTGAATTACATATGACAATTTTCAGTTGACCCTTTATATAAAAAAGCAGAGAAAAACCATAGGCATGGATTAGCAATTGCTTCAACAAAGATCTTCTCGCTTTTAACAAGGCACTTTATCATGAATTTGCCACCAACCATAGACTAATCCGACCAACTAAATTCTAAGTAATTTTGGTAGGCGATTAGCAGCATACTCATCTCAAAAACTTCCTTTTGGATAGTTTCAATCTCCTTAGTGAAAAAATTCTTTAACTCAAACATCTGACCCAAGAACTCTACGTAGTCGACTGAGAGATTTGATTTCAAACTATCTAACTCTTTGTTAATAAGTCATTACTTTTCTTCAAAAATGTAACGCCAAAAGTCACCTCTGGAGTAGTAGAAGTCACCGTACACCTTTCCTAAGGAGGTATCTTAGCATTGAAGTCGGAACCTTTAGAGTAGCAGCAACATGAGTTGTCACCAGAGTTGTCAAACTCTTTTCCGCGAAGACGTGAATACATTCACTAAAAGAAGCATCCAGAATTGGAAAAAAATTATTCAAGCCTTCAAAAGCACATTTCAAAGTTTAAATCCAAATAGAAGAATTTATACCCTTGATGGGTGAATCCTCAACATCAACTCGCTATGCATCCCAGCATTCCAATGCTCGGAATGTGGCGGGATAAGCTCTTCTGGAACAACTTTCTTGGCTTAAGGAGCAGACTCAACTTTTGGAAAAGTCACTTCAACATTAGCTTGAACAACAACATCTGAACAAATATGTTGATCAACAAAATACTCATGACCCAACAGTTCGCTTAAAGTGAACATTGTAAAATTTATTCACTTTTATATAATTATTCCAATTAAAAATAATAATCATGGTCAGAAAAGCAAAATTCTCCTTGTTCTAAATTTTATATGTAAAGGGATCGACAAAGTGCTCAACCATTTGAACTAGTTTGTAATCCCAACGTTCCCCTTTTCAATTTTTGCCTTCTTTTTTTTTTTCTTTACTATGAACTCCCATTTCTTCTGCTTACCAAATAATGTGAAACGAAAGTTTTATCAAAGAATATAAATCTCATCTGCTCAAAAATGATGAATTCAACGACCCATTACAGAAAAGAACAATACTTTATTTCAGTCACTTATTAACAATTAATGCGCATTTAACCATTTTACTCTTTTCACAATAAACTTACAAGATATATGAGAATCGAGAAATTATGTATGTTTAGCCGAATATCCTTAGATCAAGCTTAAATCTGAAATCACATTGAATTTGAGTGAGAACTTGAGCTCAGTCGAAATACTTCAAACATACTCGACATCAACCAACCCAGCATGCGTCAAATAGCAGACTGACAAGTATCAACTCAACAGCTCAATATCGTCAACTCAACATGCATCAAATAAAGTTCAGCTATCCATAGAATTGTCTTAGGCCACACGCGGCTACAAATCCAGATGTATAATACACATTTTTTTCTTTTTTGTGTAGCTTACTATGTCGTGTGTCACAAGCTATTCAAAATAATAAATAGAGAGGATATTTTTTATGACACTCATCATGTATCTACAACCATTCCACCAATAATTAAATCTCATGGCTTATTTCTCTGCAAGCTCTTTTACTTTTTCATCTCTATTGTCTTTTCTCTTCTAAATACCTCTTGCCTAGATGATATGAGCCCACAAACAAATCGAAACCTAACAAAGACATCAAATATTGGCCAATAAAAACTTAAATAAATCTTACTAATAATTACCAGCTAATTAATATGATTTATATTTAAGGAAGTTGTTTTAAGTACCTTAATGATTTACAAATTACTATTTAATTGATATGTTAACTTATAAAAATATAATTTAATTAACTTATGTAAAATTGATATAGGCTAAATGGAAATTAACTTAAGTAAATTAACATCTTTATGGAAATTGACTAAATAGAACTAATTAATTAATTAGCTTAGTAAATTACTAATTTTTTGTTATTTGATCATAATTAATGAAAACACAAAATAATGATTAATTAATTTATTAATAATCTAAATAATGAATAATTAGCTTATCACATTACAAATTAGCGAATAATATAATTGAAAAATAATTAAAAAATAAATCAAATTAAACTAGATTCAACAATTACATCATCAATAATTAAAATTAAATNGAAAAATAATTTAAAAAATAAATCAAATTAAATTAGATTTAACAATTACATCATCAATAATTAAAATTAAAAAGCCATTTAAAAATAATAAAATAAATTAAGAAGAAGAATTCCCTCAACATGATCATTTACTCAAGAACATCAATGTTATGTGGTAATAATGATGCTTATCTTTCCTTCTTTTCAATAATTATGATGTTTTTAATGCATCAATATTTATGCAATATAAACGGTGTCAACTAGCTAAAGGGCGCTTTGTTTAACATTGCTCATTACATTTTTGTAACCCTTTTCGAATTTTTCATCAAAATATAGTATTTAAATCATACTTAAATTGATAAATTTAAATCCTAAAATAAATTCCAGAATAATTTCATACAATTTAATTTGATTTAACTTCCTATAATGCCAAAATAGTTTTTGGGATTCAAGCAAATCCATATTTACTAAATCTAGATACACAAAATTTACTAAATTTTAAAAAGTCGCCAAACCCTAAAAATGATGACATTACAAACCTTTGTAATAAATCAAATATAAACAGAAAAATAGCCATCAAACTCTACTCTCAAAACATCCACAAAGGGNGCAATATAAACGGTGTCAACTAGCTAAAGGGCGCTTTGTTTAACATTGCTCATTACATTTTTGTAACCCTTTCAGAATTTTCATCAAAATATATTATTTAAATCATACTTAAATTGATAAAATTTAATTCCTAAAATAAATTCCAAAATAATTTCATACAATTTAATTTGATTTGACCTCCTATAATGCCAAAATAGTTTTTGGGATTCAAGCAACTCCGTATTTACTAACTCTAGATACACAAAATTTACTAAATTTTAATAAGTTGCCAAAACCCTAAAAATGATCACATTACAAACCTTTGTAATAAATCAAATATAAATGGAAAAATAGCCATCAACCTGTTGAAATATAAACTTAGTTTTATTTGTTTAAATAAAACTTAATTTTTAGAAGCTTATTCTAGAATATGTGGTAGGTATGAAATTATTGTGTAGTAGGTGTGGTAGGTGAGGTAAGTGTTGAATTATTGTGAGGTAGGTATGGAATTATTTGTAACCATTAGATTGGAGTTGTGATGGCACAATCCTAATATTAATTTTAGGAGATGCCACTAGTATAAATAGGAGTGGAGTCTTTGAGTTTTGTATCAAGCAAGTAAAGGTGATAAATAAGAGTGAAGCTTCTTCCATAAGTTGTGTTTTTAGCCTTTGTCATATCCTAAAAGCTTCTTCATTCCAACAAAGTGGTATCAGAGCCTAAAGGTTCCATTACAGAGCNTAGGTGTGGTAGGTGTGGTAGGTATTGAATTATTGTGTGGTAGGTGTGAAATTATTTGTAACCATTGGATTGAAATTGTGGTGGTATAATCCTAGCCATTAATTTAGAAGGTACCACTAGTATAAATAGGAGTGGAGTCTTTGAGTTTTGTATCAAGCCAGTAAAGGTGATAAATAAGAGTGAAACTTCTTCCATAAGTTGTGTTTTTAGCCTTTGTCATTTACTAAAAGTTTTTTCATTTCAACACAACCTCTACTCTCAAAACATCCACAAAGGCNGAATAATTTCATACAATTTAATTTGATTTAACTTCCTATAATGCCAAAATAGTTTTTGGGATTCAAGCAAATATAAATGGAAAAATAGCCATCAACCTTTACTCTCAAAACATCCACAAAGGCGTGAAGAACAATGAACTTATAATAAGCAGAGATGAAAAACCTCAGCAAAGATAACGAGGGCGGAAAAAGCAGGAGCGATCTCCCAAACAAAGCCGGTATTGTCGGAGAACCACTCGATGTCACCCTCATTGCCGCAATAGAAGAATATGGGGGACGGCGGTGTCCAGAGGCCGGCTGAGTGTCCGACAAGGTACCTCTGCTTGAAGCCGGGAAGCTCGGCGAAGCTGAAGTGGTCCAATCGCTGATGGAAGTAGCGCGTATCGTACTTGGAGGCGTGATGGGTTGCAGCGGCATGGTTTCGGAGTCTGGAGCCGGCGGATTGGCCGGGGAATCGTGGAATGTGCGGAAGGGAGGCCGATTCCGCCGCGGTGATGACGAAGATGATCAGAACAAAAAGGGGTTTCATCTTGGGAGAGTATGGTTCGCAGTGCAGCAGCAGAACTCAAAAATTTACATTTGGGTGAGCTTACTGTGAGTTTACATTAGGGCTGTCAAAAAAAGATCGTTGTTCGCCGAGGGTTCCTGTTCAGTTCGTCAATAACTCATTTGATAAGCAAATAAGATGAACAGATTCGTTAAATGAATAAAATACGAATAGTGATGTTTTCGNCCGATTCCGCCGCGGTGATGACGAAGATGATCAGAACAAAAAGGGGTTTCATCTTGGGAGAGTATGGTTCTCGGTGCAGCAGCAGAACTCAAAACTTTACATTTGGGAGTTATATAACACACACAAAATCTTCCTAACCTCCCTGTAATGAAAAATATATTATCTCAGCAATACTGATACATCAGTACTTTAATGGGGAGATATCACTTAATATTATGGTGGGATCATGGAGTACTGATGCATCAGTACATTTATTAAATTTATTCTAATTAGAAATTAAAATTTAAATAGGTCATCTTTTAATTTTGGGTTTAGTGAGATAATTATTTGCATAGCAACCAAGATATTACTATTTATAAAATTAAATTGAGCAGCCATATGATATTTTCAAACTTCTAAATCAATCAATCATTCATGTCGGTCGCGAACAATTTTTTGAGATTCGAATAATAATGAAAAATAGGTTTGGATTTTATCATAAATTTTGATATTTGAGTAAGAATTTGANGGCACACTAAGGAATCAAATTCAGCATTTATTATAGAATCAAACAATTCTATCATAATCTATTGTGCCAAGCTAAAAATAACAAGTCGAATTACATATGATAATTTTCAGTTGACCCCTTATATAAAAAAGCAGAGAAAAACCATAGGCATGGATTAGCAATTGCTTCAACAAAGATCTTCTCGCTTTTAACAAGGCACTTCATCATGAATTTGCCACCAACCATAGACTAATCCAACCAACTTAATTCTAAGTAATTTTGGTAGGCGATTAGCAGCATACTCATCTCAAAAACTTCCTTTTGGATAGTTTCAATCGCCCTAGTGAAAGAATTCTTTAATTCAAACATCTGACCCAAGAACTCTACCTAGTCGACTGAGAGATTTGACTTCAAACTATCTAACTCTCTGTTAATAAGTCATAACTTTTCTTCAAAAGTGTAACGCCAAAAGTCACCTCTGGAGTAGTAGAAGTCACCGTACACCTTTCCTAAGGAGGTATCTTAGCATTGAAGTCGGAACCTTTATAGTAGCAGCAACATGAGTTGTCACCGGAATTGTCAAACTCTTTTCCGTGAAGACATGAATACATTCACTAAAAGAGCATCCATAAATGGGAAAAAATTATTCAAGACTTCGGTTGGATCATACGCAAAAGCACATTTCAAAGTTTAAATCCAAATAGAAGAATTTATACCCTTGATGGGTGAATCCTCAACTTCAACTCTCTATGCATCCCAGCATTCCAATGCTCGGAATGTGACGGGATAAGCTTTTCTGGAACAACTTTCTTGGCTTAGGAAGCAGACTCAACTTTTGAAAAAGCCACTTCAACATTAGCTTGAACAATATCTGAACAAATATGTTGATCAACAAAATACTCATCATCCAACAGTTCCCTTCNTTTATACCCTTGATGGGTGAATCCTCAACTTCAACTCTCTATGCATCCCAGCATTCCAATGCTCGGAATGTGGCGGGATAAGCTTTTCTGGAACAACTTTCTTGGCTTAAGAAGCAGACTCAACTTTTGGAAAAGCCACATCAACATTAGCTTGAACAACATCTGAACAAATATGTTGATCAACAAAATACTCATCATCCAACAGTTCCCTTAAAGTGAACATTGTAAAATTTATTCACTTTTATATAATAATTCCAATTAAAAATAATAATCATAGTCGGAAAAGCAAAACTCTCCTTGTTCCAAATTTTATATGTAAAGGGAATGACAAAATGCTCAACCATTTGAACTAGTTTGTAATCCGAACGTTCTCCTTTTCAATTTTTGCCTTCTTTTTTATTTCTTTACTATGAACTCCCATTTCTTCTGCTTACCAAATAATGTGAAAAGAAAGANAAAAATAATAATCATAGTCGGAAAAGCAAAACTCTCCTTGTTCCAAATTTTATATGTAAAGGGAATGACAAAGTGCTCAACCATTTGATCCAGTTTGTAATCCGAATGTTCTCCTTTTCAATTTTTGCCTTCTTTTTTCTTTCTTTACCATGAACTCCCATTTCTTCTGCTTACCAAATAATGTGAAAAGAAATTTTTATCAAAGAATATCAATCTCATCTGATCAAAAATGATGAATTCAACGACCCATTATAGAAAAGAACAATATTTTATTTCAATCATTTATTAACAATTAATGTACATTTAACCATTTTACTCTTTTCACAATAAACATACAAGATATATGAGAATCTAGAAATTAAACATGTTTAGCCGAATATCCTTAGATCAAGCTTAAATCCGAATTCACGTTGAATTTGAGCGAGAACTTGAGCTCAATCGAGATACTTCAAACATACTCGGCATGAAACAACNAATAAACTTACAAGATATATGAGAATCTAGAAATTAAACATGTTTAGCCGAATATCCTTAGATCAAGCTTAAGTCCGAATTCACGTTGAATTTGAGCGAGAACTTGAGCTCAATCAAGATACTTCGAACATACTCGGCATCAACCAATCCAGCATGTGTCAAATAGCAGACTGACAAGTATCAACTCAACAGCTCAATATCGTCAACTCAACATGCGTCGAATAAAGTTCAGCTATCCATAGAATTGTCTTAGGCCACACGCGGCTACAAATCTAGATGTATAATACACATTTTTTATCTTTTTTGTGTAGCTTACTATGTCGTGTGTCACAAGCTATTCAAAATAATAAATAGGGAGGATATTTTTTATGACACTCATCGTGTATCTACAACCATTCCACCAATAATTAAATCTCATGGCTTATTTCTCTGCAAGCTCTTTTACTTTTTCATCTCTATTGTCTTCTCTCTTCTAAATACCTCTTGCCTAGATGATATGAGCCCACAAACAAATCTGAACCTAACAAAGACATCAAATATTAGCCAATAAAAGCTTAAATAAATCTTACTAATAAAAACCAACTAAATAATATGATTTATATTTAAGGAAGTTATTTTAAGTGCCTTAATGATTTACTAATTACTATTTAATTGATATGTAAACTTATAAAAATATAATTTAATTAACTTATGTAAAATAGATATAGGCTAATTGGAAATTAACTCAAGTAAATTAACATTTTTATGCAAATGGACTAAATGGAACTAATTAATTAATTAGCTTAGTAAATTATTAATTTTATATTATTTGATCATAATTAATGAAAATACAAAATAATGATTAATTAATTTATTAATAATCTAAATAATAAATAATTAGCTTATCAAATTACAAATTAGTGAATAATATAATTGAAAAATAATNACTTTTTCATCTCTATTGTCTTCTCTCTTCTAAATACCTCTTGCCTAGATGATATGAGCCCACAAACAAATCGGAACCTAACAAAGACATCAAATATTAGCCAATAAAAACTTAAATAAATCTTACTAATAAAAACCAGCTAATTAATATGATTTATATTTAAGGAAGTTATTTTAAGTGCCTTAATGATTTAGTAATTACTATTTAATTGAAATGTTAACTTATAAAAATATAATTTAATTAACATATGTAAAATTGATATAGGCTAATTGGAAATTAACTCAAGTAAATTAACATTTTTATGCAAATGGACTAAATGGAACTAATTAATTAATTAGCTTAGTAAATTACTAATTTTTTATTATTTGATCATAATTAATGAAAATACAAAATAATGATTAATTAATTTATCAATAATCTAAATAATGACTAATTAGCTTATCAAATTACAAATTAGTGAATAATATAATTGAAAAATAATTAAAAAATAAATCAAATTAAATTAGATTTAACAATTACATCATCAATAATTAAAATTAAAAAGCCATTTAAAAACAATAAAATAAATTAAGAAGAAGAATTCCCTCAGCATAATCATTTACTCAAGAACATCAATGTTATGTGGTAATAATGATGCTTATCTTTCCTTCTTTTCAATAATTATGATGTTTTTAATGCATCAATATTTATGCAATATAAACGGTGTCAACTAGCTAAAGGGCGCTTTGTTTAACATTGCT
>JXCR01039251.1:0-17359 GCA_002079205.1 Phalaenopsis hybrid cultivar | reverse complement strand
TCAAAAGAATTTCAAGAATTTTGTGAAGTCAACGGAATACGTCGACTTCTAACTGTTCCAAGGTCCCCCAACAAAATTGAGTAGCAGAAAGAAAGAGTAGAACCATCCTCAACATGACAAGAAGCATGTTAAAAAGCAAGAGATTGCCAAAGGAGTTTTGGGCAGAAGCGGTTGCATGTGCTGTTTATTTGGCTAACCGATCACCAACAAGAAGCGTGTTGGGAAAGACACCACAAGAAGCATGGAGTGGAAGGAAGCCCGACATCTCTAATCTACGAGTTTTTGGATGCATAACTCATGTATACATACCCGACGAGAAAAGAAGTAAGCTGGATGACAAGAGAGAAAAGTTTATTTTCATTGGTTACGACAACAACTCGAAAGGCTACAAGTTATACAATCCAAATACAGAAAAACAACCATCAGCAGAGATGTCATATTCGATGAAGGAGGAGAATGAGACTGTGGACTACATGCTGAGGACTACAACTTTTTCTCATACTTTCAAGAAGAAGACATAAAGCAGCCAAGGATCGAGCAAGCAAGAGAAGAGTCTACTACTCCACAAACAACAAGTAATCAAAGCAACTCACCGTCATCAACTTCACAAGAAAATTCAAGTGAAAGAGTACCACGCTTCAGAAGATTAGAAGATCTTTATGAGGTAACTATGAATCAAGATAATCTTACTCTTTTTTGTCTCTTTGCCGACTGTGAACCCATGGACTTCCAAGAAGTCATACAAAGCAAGAAGTAGAAAGATGGAATGTATGAAGAAATTAAGGCAATCAAGAAGAACGACACATAGGAGCTAGCTTCACTTCCTAAAGGGCATAAAACAATTGATGTGAAGTGGGTGTACAAAGCGAAAAAGAATTCCAAAAGAGAAGTTGAAAGATACAAGGCAAGATTAGTGGCAAAAGGCTACAGTCAAAGAGCAGGCATCGACTATGATGAGGTATTTGCCCCTGTTGCTCGATTAGAAACTATTAGACTAATCATCTCTTTGGCAGCTCAAAATAAGTGGAGAATACATCAAATGTATGTAAAATCTGTCTTCTTGAATGGAATATTTGAAGAAAAAGTCTACATTAAGCAGCCACTAGGATATGAAGTCAAAGGGCAAGAAGACAAGGTTTTAAAGCTAAAGAAGGCTCTATACGGGCTAAAGCAAGCACCAAGAGCATGGAATAGCCGAATAGACAAGTATCTGCAAGAGAAAGACTTCATGAAGTGTCCGTATGAGCATGCTCTTTACATCAAGAATGAGGATGAAAATGTCTTGATTGTTTGTTTATATGTCGATGACTTGATCTTCATCGGAAACAATCCAAACATGTTTGAAAAGTTCAAAGAAGCGATGACAAAAGAGTTTGAAATGACAGATATTAGGCTCATGACATTCTACTTTGGCATTGAAGTCAAGCAAACAGAAGATGAGATCTTCATCTCTCAAGAATGTTATGCAAGGGAGATATTGAAGAAATTCAAGATGGAGAATAGCCAACCTATAAAAACTCCTTTAGAATGTGGAGTCAAGCTATCACAGTTTGATGAGGAAAAAAGAATTGATCCAACGTTTTTCAAGAGTTTGGTTGGAAACTTGCGCTACTTAACATGCACAAAACCAGATATTCTTTATGTTATTGGATTTATCAGTCGCTACATGGAGACTCCGACTGTTACCTATCTGAAGACTGTTAAAAGAATTATGCATTATATCAAATGTACAATTGATTTTGGCTTATTTTACTCATCATCCAACAATTTCAAGCTTGTTGGATATAGCGACAGTGATTGGGCTGGAGACATGGATGATAGAAAGAGCACTACAGGGTTCTTGTTCTTCATAGGAGACACTGCTTTCACTTGAATGTCAAAGAAACAAGCAATTGTCACTCTTTCTACTTGCGAAGCAGAGTACATGGCTGCAACTCCATGTGTTTGTCATGCAATTTGGCTTCAAAACCTATTAAAGGAATTAAGTTTACCACAAGAAGAGGCGATTAAGATTTATATTGATAACAACTCTGAAATCGCGCTAGCAAAGAATCCTGTTTTCCACGATAGAAGCAAACACATTGATATGCGTTATTACTACATCAGAGAATGCATCGAAAGAAATGAGATACAAGTGCAGTACGTGAAGTCTCAATACCAAGTTGCAGATATTTTTATNGTAAAATAAAAATTAAAAATATAAAAAAATAATAATAAAAAATAATAAAAAAAGACCTATATGATTTTTATAATATTTTACAAAAGTGTCCTTATATTCGAGCGAATTTATTTCAATTTCTTTTTTCAACCAGAACACTCCAGCCGAATAGAAGTGTGAATGACTTGATTTCGACTTAAAATCAAATTTAATGTATATAAGCTCGCTCGATTTCAAGTCTTGGCTTGAATTGATTATTTTTTATTGCTCGAGAAAAAAGAAGATATGATTGAGCGAGTTATCCCGAAAATAGGAAGGAAGCTCTTTTTAAAAAATATTTAAAAGGGAAGAGCTTTTAAAAAATTATATAATTAGTTTTTATTTCTTTTCTTAGCTTCATAACTCATTACTTATGAAACCAAAATTTGACATTTATAATGTAATAATTCATTCCTCCTTCACAATATGATACTTGACCATATCAATTAGGATTTGAGTTAAATAGCATTTAATAAATACTATTAATTCATATTTATCAAATGTAAATATTATTAAATCCGAAAAAAAAATAGTTGCTTCAAATAAGATTAAATCCTGTTA
Organism: Phalaenopsis hybrid cultivar; assembly: GCA_002079205.1. NCBI lineage: Eukaryota > Viridiplantae > Streptophyta > Magnoliopsida > Asparagales > Orchidaceae > Phalaenopsis > Phalaenopsis hybrid cultivar. The sequence goes on along the minus strand of JXCR01039251.1, from coordinate 14,601 downwards.
AATCCATTTGATGCGTTTGACATAAATCTATTTGAAATATTTTTTTTTCTAAGCTAAATCAGTTAAATTCAACTATTAAGTGGATTTAATAAATATATATTTAATAAACGAAATGAGGAAAAATAGAATTTACATTTATCTAACATATTTATGGTGTTTGGTTGAATTTACATTAAATTCATACTTAAATCCTATTAAAAGTATTATACCAAACATTCCCTTAGAAACCTAAAAAACTGACACTTAGTTAGACTAAAGAACTTGTTAATTGCTCAATCTGTAAAATACACTTGTATATTGAGTAAATATACTTTGACACTCAATATTTAATCTCACAACTAACAATTTTTGTAATTAGTCTTGAATTCACTAGTCAACAACACAACTCACTACTTTTGGAACTTGGATTCTACATTGATGCATTGATAATTCATTCACTTTACATAATGTTGTTTTTGGTTATTTTGAACTCGGAGTACCCATCTTGTCTGATTATGGTTTTATAATTCTTTTTTCCAAATAGCCCTCTTATTTGAACCATCGAGATGATTCAGGGAAGGTAGAGAACTTAGAAGAGGAGGAAATAAGACAAGATCAAGGAAACAATTTCAGTAAAAAAGAACATGGAGAACTAACATAAGGTTATTCCCGTGCGATAGGTCAAGAGTGTAAGTCTAAAATGAGATCAGATTAAGACACCTTGAAGCATGTATCACGAAGAGCCTCCCTGCCAGAGAACCCAAACTAAATATTAAGACACCTTGATGCCTCCATAATGAAGAGAGAAAAGTGGTCTTGCTATAAAGTTGAAACACTCCGACAAATGATTTATAACTTGTTTGGGTCAGAGAGCTCTAACACCTTAAGTACTCTAGACAACCACTAAGATAAAAAGTTGTGCTTAGTGCTAGTCAGGTTGAAGAAGTATGAAGGCTCCTCCTCGGGAAATGCAGAATAATATAGTTGTCTAATTAAATCCTATTGTAGAGACCATATTAAGTATGAATTGGGTGATATTAATGCATACAAACTCATTTTAAAATTGCTAAAAAACGTAAAATAGAATTTAAATTGATGATATTTTTATCCTACATTTTGATTGTTCTTAATACTTTATTATTAGTATTTTGTAGAAAAATATATTTTTGTAGTCTTAAAGAGCCCAAGTTATATCCAGTGAACTTCCCAGATAAACCACAAACTTAAAAAATGAGAATTCAATACACAACATACAATAAATAAATTAAAAAAAGCAAGAAAAATATATTTTTGTGCCGTTAGGTCAGCAACATATCTCAAAAAGCAAGAAAGCAGTCATGATCTTCATATATATATATATATATATATATATATCTGTGTGTGTGTGTGTGTGATCCAAGTGCTATACATCAATATTAACTCAAAATCAAGGTACATGACACAAGCCCCTACTCCTAGTCTTCGCCATGTGGTTCCTCTTATCGAGCACCTCAAAATCCGTACCTATACCTTATTTTCGATAAAAACTTGATCCTAAAGACTCAAAAAGAAAAATACATAATAAAGTCCAAAAAGAAAGTCTCGATTTGCAATAAAAGAAGGCTAATATAAATTTATTTACATGTAATGGAGTGAACCAAGCCCTGTGAAAGGAGAACTAAGCAGCACCTGCAAAAATTTAATTAGCTTAAGTCATTATAACTCTTTCTTATTGGAAATGAATTTCTGTAAGAAAACCATTCTAATATATTAGTGTGCATGTCTTAAACCCAATAAACACACAAAGGTATAACACAAAATGTCTAGACATGGCGCAAACAAAGAAACAGTAGCCAAAATATAAAAGCCTTAACTGCACCCTACCATATGCTAGTAAACATCTAAAACAAGATTGTTATAACACATACATATAAGTGTGTGAAAAAGTGTGGCTAAGACTAACATATATATTTGAAAGGGTTGTCATACTCGACCCCATTCTAAGGATCAACAAATTCTAACATACGCCACAAAATATGAAGAATTTACGCAAGTAGTAGCTTTAAAGAATTCGATCTTACATATGGTTAAATTTATGGATACATCAATCTCAAAATAAGCTTTAATATATGATGAATATTAATAATAAAAAAAGTATATTTATATATATTTTAAAAATAAGTCATAAGAAAAGAATAGCCTAAGTTGATATGTTAGACCTCTTTCAACCTTTGCACAAACACACACATGTTGGTCGCGCTGTAATAATTTGTATTGTTTGTTGAGATATGCTTACAAACAATGCTCATTAAGGTATTTGTTGAGATATGCTTACGAGCAATGCTCATGAAGGCATCATGACCAATAACAAGTCACCCACCTAATAAGGTCAATTTGTCATTAAGACAAAATAGGTAATGTGCATGCAACATGCATTACTTAACATACTATGATCATTTATCGAGGTGTGAGTAATCGGGAAAGATATGATAAATGCTGGATCTGATGCAACTGCTCTATCAGGGTATGGACAACAACATTGGATACCAAAAAGTGAATTAGACATGAGCATCATACGAGGAGGACAATCACATCTAACCATGTGTGCGAACACATGTGCATCGCTCATTCAGCGTTGTCATACAAGGTAAATGATTGCACACGAATAAAGGCAACTGTCGGGTTATGTCGAGATGCAATCACACTTGGTGAAGTAACGGTATCCATATAATCGAAGATACCCGAGCAATATCATATGCTAGGTGATTACGATCCGTGTAGGGAAAAAAGGAGAAGTGCTGGTGCTAGATGGCTAACTGTCTCGAAGTACCATCCATTCGTCATGGGCATACAATGGCATATCCTCGATGATGGGAATTCGTGTACGTGAAAATGTAAGTTTGAAAGATACAAAATGCATGTGACTCGCAATCTGGGTACATCCTGTATCAAACAGTCCCAGGGGGATTTTACCCCCGCCCGAGAGGCATCCCAAATGCACATGCAAATGACACACATAAGCTACACCATATGAGATAACATGCACAAATGATGTTAAGTTTGATTGTATCGAGGACAAGACACTCCAATAAAAATTACGCCTCTCCAAAAGGACAATAAGAAGTTGAAGTCATTATCTATGGGTTTTGTTGGCAACTGGTGGTGCTCTTGTTGGTTTTATTACAAGTGTTCCACCAAGCTCATCATTACTATAGTGACTTCTTATTTAGGAAGGCCACATACTTGATGAGGCTAAGGTTGCAATTAGAGCCCTATATAGCCTTTTTTAACCATTCTAGTTGGTAGTTGAGCACAAAGTTGTTGTGAAATTTTTTAGTTGCAGAGGCTATGAGACTGGGGTCTTCTGATAACTTGGAATGCTGAAAGACTTAATTTTTTTTTTCTTATAATGGAATCGAGGATATTTACCATGTATTTTTTGTTTCTTACTAATTGTAGTCGATAAGTTATAAGATAAGAGTCAATCTATATTTATACCAAATGTAATTTCTCATTTGCTTTTGTAATAAAATTTTGATTATTTAGGATTAGTCTTCCTTCCTTTTCTTCCTCATTTATGTGTTATTTTATATTTCTATTTTTTTATGTGTTTCTCATATGAATATGATTATAAACTTTTTTATTCCAATTTTGAGCGAGTTCTCTGAGTCTTACGTGTGAGGGGTTTTCTAGGTTTTCACTTCCTCTGATGGGGCTCATCATCCTCTGTATGCAAATCTCACATGATGACAATACTTCTATTTTTATTCTCACATTAATGGGAGCATAAATTAAGGTTATTCTAAATGAAATCGCTTATGGATTCAAACTTAGATAAGATTTTACTTAAAATATTAATGATTATTTAACTTTATAAAAAAATGGAATTAATAATTATTCATAAAATATTAATGATATCATATTTTAATTTAGTATTATCAAATATATAATTTTATCACTTCTACTTAATCAAATCTTATTTAAATAATTTATCATATATGATATGAGATATCATCAATCTTGATAACAACTTAGTTATCGAACAAAAAATATATATATTTTTTTTTTGCTATCATAAATAAAATAGCTGATTGTGCTTGACTTAGATTCATTTAACTCCCAAGCATTCTAATTTATTAATCTATTGATATGAACAAACTTGATCGAGTATTAACTGAGCCAAATTCAAGTTGTTCGTTGAGTGCATCGCTTCATCTAAAGCCCTCCCAATTGTCATAAAAAACCCGAAGAAGAAAAATCAAAGTTTTCACATAAAAAAGGGATCTTTATATGCAGAGAAAGGCATAAATATACAATAGCCACAGCTTTCTTTCCTTTTTTTTTTGTTCTTTTAAAGAGCAGAGCATCATTATCTTACTCATGCCTCATTCGCTTCAATATTGCCATCTATAAGTATCTAATGATGATTGTTAACTACTAAATCACCATGTAAAGCTTAAGGAATTGTAGTGCAAATTCTCAGCCTTGTCAGCGGTGCAAATAGCTGCCACCTCGCGACGCAGTGAGCTTGGACCGCTCGCCATCACCCCAATAACACTTGATTTTCCTCCAAACTCCAATAGTAGCTCTGCAATCACAGAACACACAAGTTCTTAACTTTCAAGAAGCTTTAGAATAATAAAAGGAACATTTACATACATTGTCAACTTTTACATATTTGCATATCTAACCCCTAAGCAATAATTTTTGGGGTAAAACTTGAAAAGATGTAATTCTCTTTTTAGAACTTAAAATGATGTTTTATATTGGGTGGTATGCATATAAATGCCCAGTGATAAAACCAAGAACAAATTGTAGCTAACTAAGGGACCGTTTGGGGCAGCTTATTTCTTTCAGGATAAGCTGTTTATCCTGAAACGTGGCCCGCTGGTCGGCTGCATGAGTCGGCCCGTGGCCCGCGTTTAGTGTAAAAACTCAAACGCAGTTTCGGATAAGTTGGTGAAACACGCAAACCAAACGGTACCGCCGCCCACGCTTATAAGCTGCACCAAACGGACCCTGAAACATAAGAGGCTTTTACATATATACATACAACCAAATTTAAATTTTGTTCTTAGATATGTAAATGCATAATATTTTTGCGTGTAAATCTTCCAAAAAAAAAATAAAATTACATCATTTCTATCCTAGTTTTCAAGGATAAGAGATGAAGTAACTTACTTTTAAGATTGGGTCTTTCACCATAATGGACCTTCAAGGCTCCTAGCAATGCCTCACTTTCAATCTCCCCGCCACCCGCCGACGTCATCATCACCGGCGCACGCGCGTCAGTCATTCTCACCGGCATCAACTCCTTCTTCGCTTCCTTGCAATTCATATTCTTGTTCCACAAAACGGCAAATCCAGCCATGGCGGCAATGCACCAGCACATGATCAGCAAGTACAGCAATGCCATCTTTGTATACGAATAGACTTCGTAGGTGTTGTGATCGATCGGGTATATGTAGTACCGCGTGAGTATGCCGATGAGGAAGAGGAAAGCGAGGAAGGAGGATGAGACGACAGCGGCCAGCCAGAGCCAGCCGTTGGGGCCGAGAACGGGAGCCACGGCGCCGTCGGAGGGGTTGGGGTTTAAGTATATGGAACGGATGCCAGGCTTCATGGCTTCGGGGTCATGGGGCAGGGGAGGTTGTTGCTCCCGGGTGACAAAGGCCAGGACTTGGAGCTGGAGCTGGGAGATATTGGTGGTGGTGGACATTGGGAGGAGGAGGTGGAGCAGGGTTAGATCTGCGGCAGTTTTGAAGGTGGAGATTAGGAGGACGGTGGGGGTTCTGTTGGAGGGAGTGGAGCTGTGGTGGACTAGTTCCCGGATTATGGAGATGAAGGGGGTGATTCCGCTGCCTCCGCTTACGAGAATTAAGGAATCATAGCTGCAAAAACATAGTTTCTAAGAGGTGAGTTGGGTTATGAATTGCAGTCGTCCGTGATGATTTCTAACATGTTTATATTGGGTCTAAGGGTCTGTTGCAGAGAAAATTATTGTATCAGCTCTTAAATTTGTGTCGGTGTCCAATGAAAGAGTATCACACGTCAATTTCAGCCCGAACATTGTATATCAGTGAGCCAAATTGCCATGCGATCCTTGCTATTGAATACGTAAATTTGCATCAGGTGTCCTGATAAAATAATTTCTCCTCCGACAACGGATTTAAGCGTGGCATTTAATATGAATGTATGTTAAATTTTGTCCAATGAATATTTCGGACAAAATAAAGACGTGGATTTGATAAATTCAGATTTCACAGAATTTGGCTGTGAATCCTAGACTCATTTGGATTTATCTGAATGTAGGCAGAACTCTCTAAACAATTTTAATGAGTTTATCGGATTTACGAGATTTCATTGCTAAACAGATCTCGTGATTTAACTCATTCAAGATTTAGTAAATCCAAATTTACCGGATTTACTAAATCCTAATAACTTAAATCTCTTCCATTGCCTACCGTCCCAGAAAGCACATCAGCATTTCACATTATAATGTTAAAAAAGGAATATTTTGATGAAGCTTTCAACGAAAAAGAACATTTTTTTTTTACTCTCGATGCACAAAAATGAATTTTTCTAGAACTTGGAGGCTTAGAGTTTCATGAGAATGTTATGATGAGAAATATAGAAATTAGAATGCAACGCATTTTTCTCTCTGTTCTTGTGATCACAGGGGGAACGAATTCAATGTCAAATATTATTGTTGTGTGAATTTCTTAATTTCTACATGATTTTCACANCCCCGCCAACCGCCGACGTCATCATCACCGGCGCACGCGCGTCAGTCATTCTCACCGGCATCAACTCCTTCTCCGCTTCCTTGCAATTCATNTATATATATATATATATATTATACTTAATTTTAATTTTTTTTCATCATTTCTATCCTAGTTTTCAAGGATAAGAGATAAAGCAGCTTACTTTTAAGATTGGGTCTTTCACCATAATGGACCTTCAAGGCTCCCAGCAATGCCTCACTTTCAATCTCCCCGCCAACCGCCGACGTCATCATCACCGGCGCACGCGCGTCAGTCATTCTCACCGGCATCAACTCCTTCGCTTCCTTGCAATTCAAATTCTTGTTCCACAGAACAGCAAATCCAGCCATGACGGCAATGCACCAGAACATGATCAGCAAGTACAGCAATGCCATCTTCGTATACGAATAGACTTCGTAGGTGTTGTGATCGATAGGGTATATGTAGTACCGCGTGAGTATGCCGATGAGGAAGAGGAAGGCGAGGAAGGAGGATGAGACGACGGCGGCAAGCCAGAGCCAGCCTTTGGGGCCGAGAACGGGAGCCACGGCCCCGTCGGAGGGGTTGGGGTTTAAGTATATGGAACGGATGCCAGGCTTCATGGCTTCGGGGTCATGGGGCAGGGGAGGTTGTTGCTCCCGGGTGACAAAGGCCAGGACTTGGAGCTGGAGCTGGGAGATATTGGTGGTGGTGGACATTGGGAGGAGGAGGTGGAGCAGGGTTAGATCTGCGGCAGTTTTGAAGGTGGAGATTAGGAGGACGGTGGGGGTTTTGTTGGAGGGAGTGGAGCTGTGGTGGACTAGTTCCCGGATTATGGAGATGAAGGGGGTGATTCCGCTGCCTCCGCTTACTAGAATTAAGGAATCATAGCTGCAAAAACAGAGTTTCTAAGAGGTGAGTTGGGTTATGAATTGCAGTCGTCCGTGATGATTTCTAACATGTTTATATTGGGTCTAAGGGTCTGGTGTCCAATAAAAGAGTGTCACATGTCAATTTCAGCCCGAATCTTGTATATCAGTGAGCCAAATTGTCACGCGACCCCTGTTATTGAATACACAAATTTGCATCAGGTGTCCTGATAAAATAATTTCTCCTCCGACAGCGGATTTAAGCGTGGCATTTAATATGAATGTATGTTAAATTTTGTCCAACGAATATTTCGGACAAAATAAAGACGTGGATCTGATAAATTCAGATTTCACAGAATTCGGCTGTGAATCCTAGATTCATTTGGATTTATCTGAATGTAGGCAGAACTCTCTAAACAATTTTAATGAGTTTATCGGATTTACGAGATTTCATTGCTAAACAGATCTCGTGATTTAACTCATTCAAGATTTAGTAAATCCAAATTTACCGGATTTACTAAATCCTAATAACTTAAATCTCTTCCATTGCCTACCGTCCCAGAAAGCACATCAGCATTTCACATTATAATGTTAAAAAAGGAATATTTTGATGAAGCTTTCAACGAAAAAGAACATTTTTTTTTTACTCTCGATGCACAAAAATGAATTTTTCTAGAACTTGGAGGCTTAGAGTTTCATGAGAATGTTATGATGAGAAATATAGAAATTAGAATGCAACGCATTTTTCTCTCTGTTCTTGTGATCACAGGGGGAACGAATTCAATGTCAAATATTATTGTTGTGTGAATTTCTTAATTTCTACATGATTTTCATGTAACAAAAAGCTCATTAATTGCATGGTGAAATTGGAAGCGAAATGGTACCTTAAAAAATCTATGGATCCCGGGCTATACGGCCCTTCCACTGCAACCTCGAGGCGTTGCAGAGACGGCTGGGACAGCAACTCAAACAGCTTCTGAGTCCACCTCCCATCCTTCTTTATAACAACACTCAGATTCTCCGGCTCCAGTCCGGCGCTCGAGCTAACCGTGAATGGATGCCATTGCAGCGACGAAATACTCGGCACCTTGATGAAAACCACGCTCGTGGGTTTGTAGCTGAAACCTGAAACAAATGTTCATGATTCATTTGAACGACATTGTATCCAAAATTGAAGTTTTCTCACCAGGAGCCTTGGCGAAGTTGAGTTCCATGGCCTCGGATTGAAGGAGCCGCGCAGAGAGCAATCGGACCCTGCGCCGTGATTGGAGAAGGCGGAGGAAGCGGTCGATGATGAAGAGGTAGACGCCGGGAAGGACGAGGCAGAAGGTTGCGAAGCTGACGTGGAGAAGGTAGAAGAACAGGAAGGGGATGTACAGGTAGTGTGCGTAGAAGAAGAGTTCGAAGATGGCGCGCCGAATGCGGGGGAAGGTGACAGCCCACATTGCCAAACCGCAAGCCAGAGCTGCTTCTCCTGCTACGTTTGAGACGCCAATTCGAGCCCATTTCAGCAACTGCAATTTGGGTAATGTTCCACTGCAAGTTAGTGTTTTTTTAACTAAATTTTGAATCTTTTCATGATTGTTTGCTCTTATTTGATCAACATTCAACCCATAGAGCGCGGGAAAAAATATTATATAGGGAGTTAAATGATGGCATCACACGCCATTATATTGTGGTGGGGCCTATTTGACACATGATGCCACATCATTGGACTCCGGATGCAAATTGAACGTCCGGAATCCGGATGTAATATTTTCTCTAGAAGAAGAGGTTCAAAGTTCAATGTTAGGGGTTTGGGGGAACCAAAAGTGGAACAGGATGACATCATGAAGTATAAAAAATATTAAACATGATTAAATGACCTAAAAATTAGATGTAATTGGATATGAATATTAACAAGAGGAAACATAACAAAGACAATACAAAAACGTAAAAAAGAAAAATTAATAGACTAATAGTCATATGCATTTGTCACAAAATATAAAAAAAAAATAAAGCTGAGAATGATTAAAGCAAGACACTATCAAAATATTCAAATTATTCTTCATAATTTCTGATAAAAATGTGGCATTAGATAAAAAAAAAAACACTTTAATCGATTGAATGTCGGTTCCAGAACTGGCCAATCGGTTCTTTCTAGTTCGATGTAAAACCAGTTTTCAACCCAATAGAGCTGGTCGAGCCGATCAGTTTGATCCAAAATTTTTAAATGTTGTATATGATTGGAATGAGATGTGCTTGTGAATCATTAGTACCTCGTTGGTGCGGCCATCAAAAACCCAGACGATGAGATAGCAGAGACCGTGTGCAGAGAAGAGCAGCATGACTAAATGGCCCAGCCATACATGATACCTGATACTGCTCTCCGAAGTCAATCCAACCAGCGGCAGAAGAGAGGAGCTGCGAGCCACCGGGAAGAACAGGAATGCCGCGCACATATTTCCGGCCAATCCCAGCTGCAAGCCCACATCATACAGCTTCGCCTCCCACCTGCCAACAAGAAATCAATCGGTCTCAATTTCATAAATACATGACAGAATGATACTAATTAGTTCATCTCTTCTGATCATTCTTACAGTTTCTCTCCATACTCTGCAGCAAGCTTAGAGCTGACGTCCGAAAGACCGCCTGTTATGTACGTGTACAAAGCCCAGATGACCAGGATCATAAACATGATGCAGAAGACGAGCTCAACTCCGGTGATCACTCCAAGCGGCCCTCTCACCATTGCCGGCCTCCGCCACGCTCTCAGCCGCCGGAGTAACCCTCCACCTCCACTAAACCCTCCCCTGTAATAAAAATTCAAATTTTCAGAGCTCTGCTACAATATTCTTTTCATTTATGTAAGAAATTTGAGACCTTGAACGGTTTTTCTCCATTAAATGGAGATAAAGGCAGCCCACGACAGCAATGAACAGGATGGGGAATGTAATGATCAGAATCCAAGTCCCTGCGTGCAGCCATTAGTTAATAATAAAGACATTGAATCATGGACTGCATTCTTCACCATTCCTGCAAAAGAAAAGGTTTTGAAATTACCTTGCATTCCGAGGAAGGTGGAGATGGTTGCAGATTCGAGCTTGGAGCTCCATTTGTCTCTGTAAGTCCTGGTGGGCATGACAGCCCATATCATTAACCAACCCAGGAACAGCAGACCGAGGAGAGCTCTCATGGCGGACAAGTACAAATGGGGTTTTCTCTTGTATCCCATTTGCTTCATCTTCTACCTCTCCAGTTATCTGCTGTTCCTCCTTCCTCTAATATTCCTTGAGCTGGTTTAAGTTGCAGGGAGCATGTGCTATGTATATATAGGTGTTCTGGCCTGGGCAGCGAAGATTAGGCTTCTGATTCCCTAGTTTTTGGGCATCTGGTTAATTAAATTACACAACGTGACATTAAGGTTACGGATCATATGCGAAATTCATATGACAACAGTAATTATTGGAAGGCTCCATTCATAACGTGTCACATATATGAGTTTTTGCTATTCAGTGGAGTCAGATCGTACACATTATGCATTGTAATTGGAGTCCTCATACAGTTTTACATCAAGACTCCTGATGTAATATTTTTTTCATTGGATTAAGAACAGAACAAACATTAATTTTTTTTTTTTTTTTAAATCTGCGTAGTGAAGTTTATTTCATTTGAAAAATAACATTTTTAAAAGATTTAAAGTAATGGAAAAATCATTAATTTCGTATACGTTGTTAACAAAGCACAAGAATAAAATATATTATACACTTTAATTTTCTATTAATTATTCAGACGTACGGAGTCCAGTCCGTCCAATGCAGGAAATATTTTAAGGTCCGTACGAGGATTTCAGACATGAACTGGGCTGTATTTAGAGGAGGATGCATTGATCGGCTGGGCCAGCTCTCCTGCTCAGCAATGCCCAGGCAGGAACGGCAGCTTATAATTACGATTTAATATTCATCAGGCTAACTGAAGTGGCATGATTAGTTAATAAATATCATATTCATCAATCAAATAGTTATAGTCTTAATGGCGCACAATATATTAGTAAATGTCAAAACAGCCCAAGTCTAACAAAATTATAATTTTAGCACTAATACCACCATGACATATAGAAGGAAAGCTTCAGCTGCATATGGCAGGCGAGGGAGAAGATGGGGAGTGGCACCTGTTTAACTGAAAAGAAAATGGGGGAGGGGGAGCAAAATGAGCCCAGCCTCTAACTTTTAAACTTAACATGACATCATCCAAATGGTTCAGGACAACAAATTTGGGGATTGGTTGCAGAGGAACCTAGCCTATACTTCACCAACTTCTTATTATTGTGTGCTATCTCCAGGTATAAAAGTGTCTCCAATGATGTCTTTAGATTAAAGCTAATTCTTTTCTCACGTAGTGATATGTTTAAGATTTGGTTGAACTCCTTAGCATAAAGGTTGATTATCAAATGAAATAACCTGACTTAAAAATTCCTGGCAAAATATTTTCCTCCATCTAAAGTTGCCAAAATTAGGAACAATATCAGATCCTTTATCTAGTTAGATGGAGTGTCAATTTATGAAAATTGTGATAAATTCAAAGAATTACTTAGGAAGTGCCCTTACCACACACTAATTGATTGACTTATTTTTCAAACATTTTACAATGGATTAATGGGATTCTTAAGATCAATTATAGATGTTGAAACTAAGGGATCCCTTATGTCCAAACTATTTAAGGATGTTTATCCACCACTAATTATAGTGAAGGATACAAATTATTTTCAATGACCCTCTAAGAGAGTTAACCTCAGAAAGGTGACCAATGTCCATGATATAGATGTGTTAACAATCCTAACTTCACATGTAGTCATTTAGGCTTAAATCCAACAATAAGATCACTAACAATAGAAGATGAAATATATGAAAAAATAGTGAATTTTAGTGCTTCTATGGAGTTTATGAATGCAATTAATAACATACCCAATAACCCATACTCTAACATATATAAAATTGAATAGAGGATTCTCTCAATTCTTTGTAGGGAAATAATCAAAACATGGGATATTTAGTGAGGTAGCAACCAACCCAACCTAATAGGTAATTAGAATAACCATAGCAATATCAATCGAATGAATCCTAGACCTAACTGCCAACCAAAATTTACTTCCAATACTCAGTTCAAAGAAAATNATTCTTTGTAGGGAAATAATCAAAACATGGGATATTTAGTGAGGTAGCAACCAACCCAACCTAATAGGTAATCAGAATAACCATAGCAATATCAATCGAATGAATCCTAGACCTAACTGCCAGCCAAAATTTACTTCCAATACTCAGTTCAAAGAAAACAAATTATCTTTAAATTAAATAATATTACATATGGGGAAAAAATTACAAATCATGTTGCAGCCATAAGAAACATTGAAAATCAAGTGATTCAATTAGCTAACTTCTTGAGTGAAAGAACCTAAGGGACATTACCAAATAACAGAATCCAAAAGATCAAAAAGTAGAGCAGTGCATNACATTGAAAATCAAGTGATTCAATTAGCTAACTTCTTGAGTGAAAGAACCTAAGGGACATTACCAAATAACACAAAGGTGAATCCAAAAGATCAAAAAGTAGAGCAGTGCAATGTCATTGGACTTAGGAGTGGGAAGGAGCTAAAGAAAATTATTAAGGAGGACTATAACAAAGAAGAAGAACTATAGTTTAATGAACTTAAGGAAAAATCTACATTAAGTCTTAATAAAATAAGCCTCGTAACCTAGAAGAGAACATGGGAACATGAGAGTTTTTCCTCAGAGACTTCTAAAGCATAAATTTGTCTAACAATTCTCTAGATTTTTAGAACTATTTAAGAGGCATACCATTAACATTCCATTTTTGGAAGCTCTTGAATATACATCTAACTATGTTAGATTAGTAAAAGTTATTTTAAATTAAGAACACAAGCTAGGAGAATTTGATATCATAACCCTAGGTAAAGAGTGCAGTGTTATTATCCAAAGACAATTACCCTAAAAGCTGAAAGATCCTAGTAGTTTTACCATTCCTTGCATGATGAGGGGGATAAATTTTTGAAAAGCGTTATTTGGCTTTGGAGCTAGTATCAACCTCTTGTCTTTATCAGCCTTTAAGAGACTAGGTTTAAGTGATTCAACCTACAAATGTAATCCATTAAGTAATTGAACATTCCTTAACTTATTATAACGATGTTATAAAAGAAGTCCTTCTGAAGAGAGATAAGGTCATCTTCTCAGTAGATTTTCTTGTATTAGATATGGAGGACGATACAAAGATTCTAATTATTTTTTTGAAAATCATTTCTTGTAACTAGCAAAACAAATATTAACTTACAAAAAAAATAAATAACTATTAGAGTTTATGGTCAAGATTTAATTTTTAAAATCTATAATCATATTCCTATACTTATTTATCCCTCTAAAGAGTGTTGTAGATTGAAATTAGAGAAGTTGCAAGACATGTAGAACAAGAAGAATGAGAGTACGAGGTTAAGTATAGTTCAAGGAAATGATAGAATGAGATAAAAAATGAATGATACATGGAAGTCTCTGAGATGATTAGAATATTAAGAGAATGATTAAGGACTACTAATAAGTTAACTTGATCATGTAGAAAAATTTGAGGAATGATTTGCTTGTGTCAGGCTGAGGACATAAAACTAAGCACTACTTGGGAGACAACCTAAGTGTTACCTTATGGTGTGATTTCATGTTCGCTTTGCTTTATGATGTATGTGTGCACTCTATTCAGGTTGATGACATAAAACATAATGCTTATTGGGAGAAAAAATAATGTACCTTCTCTTGCTTTATTATGTGCATGTGTATGTTTTTGCTTGTTTGTTTCTCTAGAGCCGCCTACATCTCACTTTTGTTTAGGAGCACAATGATTATGAGGACAATATGCCTAATGTATTTGCAATTTTAAAATTTGATCCTATCACTCCTCGATCAATGTTTGGATTACATGTGATTGTTTGTGATATTGTTGACCTCACTTTTGGTTGAGGTCTAGAAAACTTCTTTAGTAGCCTAGGTCTA
>JXCR01039241.1:9763-23742 GCA_002079205.1 Phalaenopsis hybrid cultivar | reverse complement strand
TCGTGTATGTTTCTGTACTTCATAGCCTCGAGGTGAGCCACAAACTTGCAATTGTTTTCTAAGACCTCTATCAATATCTCATCTGTTAAATACATCAAGATCAGTTAGAAAGCTTTCTCATTTATCTGTCCTGTCTTTTTCACTCATGTTTTTTGGTATTTGCTACTCCTTATAAGTGCTTTGACAAGAACATGTTCTACAAAAACACTAATACATGTTAGTTTTCCAAAGGCTAAAATCTTTGAACAGTTTCAATTTTAATCTTCATCACCAAAGTACTTTTCATAATTTGGCTTTAATATAGTTTTCAGCAACGAGAATGTGCCTTGACCTTAAGATTTGTACACTAAATTACAAAATAACTACAAAATATATCAACCACATAAAAAAAATAAAAAAAGTTCATTGTTCGGCTTAAGTGAGCATATTTCTGTCCAGGCCATGTAAGCTCTATTAATCCCTTAAATTTCAAAAGAGGTAGTTGAATGATTATACTTCATACAAAGGGTGACATATCGACAAGTATATTATTTTCTCTAGTTTAGAGAAATTACAATTAATTGTTGGACTTAAAAAATGAATTACGTTAGTTATTCTGTTCACTCCTTTTAACGAGAGTCCAAACAAGAGCATCTTTTCTTTCTAGTACAGAAATAGTAACACTTCTTCCCTCTTGAAACTAAACTTGTCACAACCTGACATTTTTTAAAAATTTTTGTGTCAATTATCACCCCCTCTCATCTATTTTTCTCTACTTTTTTTCTTTAAGTTGCCTTTTGATTGTCGGATGCTTTAACACAATGCAACCATCATTTTATATGTTGCCTAGATATAGTAACAAGCTCGAACGTTATGAAGTTTGAGTTTGGTAGTCATTAAGTTTGAATTTTGTTATGTAACCTCTTTCTTAAAAAATAAAATGTCAATTGTGTTATATAATCATCATAGAAATTCAAATATGAATGAATCTTAAATTATTATCCAAAAATAAAAAAACAAGTTTTGTCCAAAATAAGTAATAAAATTGTACATCAAAATTAAAATATTTATCAAGGAACCTTAGATGCTCAGACGTCCTATATCAAATATGCTTAAACTTTCCAGGTTGAGGATGTTTTGCCATGAATATGTTTTATAGGCTTTAAAATGTTTCCCAATAGTCTGCTCCAGAATATCCTCAATTCTGAGGCATTAATGTACGATACAACAAGTTTGTGGTAAAAAACAATAAAAGAAACGATAAATAGTCTCTTGAAGCAAATTAAATTGTCAATATAAATAAGATCTTGGTTGTGAGTGGAGTAAATTAAGGATGATTGGGTAAAATTTCTGATGATGTTTCTCTAACTTTTAGCAGAAACTGCTCTTAGGACTAATTCCACTAGAAGTCATCATGCTTTTTTTTTAACATGTCATTCTAAAACCAATTTTTATTATGCATTTTGAAGCATATNAATGTTTCTCTAACTTTTAGCAGAAACTGCTCTTAGGACTAATTCCACTAGAAGTCATCATGCTTTTTTTTTTAACATGTCATTCTAAAACCAATTTTTATTATGCATTTTGAAGCATACGTTTTTTATGTTAGATTTTAAACTCTGTTTGTTGTGATTTTGTCTCTTACTGGTACGAGAAGAAATCTTTATATCTTTGAGGTAGTTTTCACTCTAAAGCCCATGCTGACTCTAATTACATCCTCTTAATAGTAGTATCTTGAAAATTCAATAATTTTAGTGAAAGGCAATCAGCTGAGTTCCTATTTTCAAGAGAAATTCTCGTTACTCATCATTTAACGTGGAAGAAGCCTTTTCCTGTCCTCTGAATCTGCATTAAAGTTTTTGACAAATGAACATTGGCTCATGAGGGATTTCAAGAAGCATTTTTTTTTTATAAATTATAGTTTTTTCTAATTTTCATCATTTTTTATTGTTTCCATAACTATCAAACAGTTCTTTTTTAAAACCCTTTTTTCATTTGCTGCAGGGTAGAGTTTCTTGTTCTGTTAACGTCAATCCCAATAACGAAACAATCGTCCGACAAGATTGCTATCCTGAGGCAAGTTGTAAATATTAATATATTTTCAATATATTGTAACTAATTTTTGATGAGTAAAAGTGCAAAAATAGTTCATGACTANTATTAATATATTTTCAATATATTGTAACTAATTTTTGATGAGTAAAAGTGCAAAAATAGTTCATGACTATTTTACATGGGGTCGTTTTAGCCCCAAGCTGTAACAATGTGCCAAAATAATCCACTCTTTAAACTACGGCTGAAATAGTTTCCATAAAGAACCATTCGAGCTCAATTTTAAAATATTCAGGGACTATTTTAATACTATTATGAACTCTAGGACTAAAATGACCACCCCATTTAAATAGTCGATACGACTATTTTGGCACTTTACTCATTATTTGATATATCATCTATTAGAAAGANTTCAGGGACTATTTTAATACTATTATGAACTCTAGGACTAAAATGACCACCCCATTTAAATAGTCGATACGATATTTTGGCACTTTACTCATTATTTGATATATCATCTATTAGAAAAATTCATTATTCATTTAGTTGCGCTAATATCATATTATTTAAGTTTAGATAATCTAATAATGATGTTGAAAATACAATTATAGGGTGGGTGCATATGCTAATTTCAGATTGCATTTTTTTTTTTTGAATTATTGTTCTAAATCGAATATATTCTGACCTTGCAGTGATCAATGGAGGTTGCTGACCCCTCTAATACCAGTGTGACCATTATTAGACTACATTTAACAGTTCGGATAAATGTTGGAAACGATGGAGAATGATATATTTTAACAGATGCAAAATGCTTGTTATTCTGGTATTAAAATTGGCTGAAGGGATGACTTGTAAGTATTGTAATATATCATTACTTCTGCTTTGTAGCTTATACTTGATGTCACCAAAAAATTCACATTATAAGCCACCAAATTTAATATAGGTTGGATAAGTATATTTTTAGTTCAATTTAAGCTCATCTTGACCTTTTTTATTTAAGCAACTTTATAATGGAATTTAAGATCTTGAAAATACGAATTCAATGATATACTAAAATTCACAATTTTAAAAGTTATAATGAATCGACGATTTTAGAGATCATCATCAACAACAGTTAACGATTATTGTAGTTTACTTATGATTACAATGCAAAGTATATTACATTATTTTGTAATTTTGTTAAGAAACAATTATATAAATCTTTATCTTAAAATATATAATGAATTATTTTGATTAAATTAAGCTCTAATTCAAACAATCATTGTAAGAAAATAATCAAAAATAAAATACCATCTAACACAAAAAATTTAAAATTTAAATTTAAATAATTTATATTTAAATTTTAAATTTTAAATTTAAATATATTTAAATTTAAAGTTTAAATATACAAATATAACATTTTGTGTTACTTGGAGCTAAATGTCAAAGGAGATCTTGCATGCACACAATAAAATTATTTTATAATTATATAACTAATACCTAAACATTCAAATTAACATTTATACCACTAAAACTTTAAGATCACATTAAAAATATCACTATTATTAATTTTTTTTAATAGTGAAATATATATTTTTTATACAAAAGTTTATAACACCGAAGTGTTATAAATGCTAAGTTGTCTCTGAATAACACTCCAAGCGGGTTAGACTATAAGAAGAGGTAGGGAGGGATCATAATAAATAGTAAAACATTTTGTCTATTAGTCATTTCTCATAAAATAATCTTATTAATAATAGGGGAGAGAATACAAAATATGTAATATTGCAGTTATTATCTTGCTTTAATTAAGGCATTATAGGGTAATCTAGCTATTTTACATGTATGAGACCATTGCTCTGCTGCCATGACTCGGTTTGTTGGGTTAGCATAGCTTCGACTTGGCAATGTCAGTTTGGTCGGCTCGGCTGACTCGATGTAGCCAGTCGACTGAACTTGATTAGATTTGGGTCAACAATATTAACTCGATGGTATAGGCTTTGATGATCGGTTGATCTAGTTTGTCAACCGACACTTGATCCCTAGATGAGGAGCTACAGCCAACAGAAGGAGACTAAGCTATCGAGCAGCTGTAACCCAATAGATAGTTCATTCTTTTGGAATGATTGCGAGACTCTATTACATTGGTGATGCCGAGGAAATGGATTATTTCCTCATGTCTTATCGACAGAGAGGTAGCTTGATAAATTTTCTCGACTTTCTGAGGCAGTTAACTCGAGTGTTTGCCTGTCTTGCTTTAGTCCAATCAGTTCAAACTCCGATCATTCTCTTAATCTTTTTCCAAGCTCATTTATTCTTCATTTTCTTACTCTAATGACTGCATCTAATTGAATAAGTGAGCCCTTGGGCTCCTGAAAATTCACTCTCCTTTATTATGTTTTATTCATTTTAGATCTTTTGTTCTCAAATTACTGCCGGCACATTCTTGATACACACAACGATATATACAACAATTGTGTGACGAGCATGTAAAATACTTAATTTCAAAAGGCCCACCAAGATATTTTTGCACGCCAGCTTTAGCAAATTGGCAAAATCATTTTTTGTTTCATATCGCGTTTCCTTCCACGGCAATTATTGCTCTCACCTCTCCCATCCCCACCAAACCTCCCCCCCTGCTCCTAATCCGCATCATGAATTAATCCCCTGTTATTCTCCGATCTCACCATCCCAGCTATCCCAATGGCCTCCTTCTCTCTTTCCCCCTCCCTCCACCGCATCAATCCGATCCACCCCCGCAAGCCAGCCCAACGAACCAAACTCGCCGCCGTCCTACCTTGCCGGAGCCACCTCTCTCCGCCGCCGGAGAACAAAGAAAGCAAAGGAAAGGAGATTCACCTCCGCCGGACTGCATCCATGATCTACAGCAAGGTGGAGAAGCTTGGCAGGGAGTTGAAGGAGGCTTTGAGCCCTAAGCAGAAGGGAGACTGGAAGGATGTTGCTCTTATGAGCTTCTCCTTTGCAGTCTATATCTACATCTCTCAGAGGATAGTTTGCGCTTACTGTGCCTGGATTTCTACAATCGATAAGCAGTTTTAATTTGTTTTGGTAATCATTAATTATGTGTATAAATTAAGATCAATGCTTTATTATATGCCATGGATAAGGATATAAGGGATCTGTTTTGATTTTTTTTTTTTAATTTTCATTGAAGATTTGAAGGCCTTTTGCAGCTGATTGAGCTGTGCTTTCTTGGATTAGAAAAATATGGGGTTCATCAGTGTTGGATCCTATATTGTTAGTCAATTCACATCACTTAGATGAGAGAGAGAGAGAAATTTGGGGCGTGCTCAAATGCATAGCACATTGATTGGAAACAAGTTGATGAATCTCAATATCATGTGTTTGAGTGCCCGTAAAGCCCGAAAAAGGATTATGTAAGCGTATTTAGGGGGTGTTTGGCTGCACGATCGGATTTACATTAAGTAGGATTCTTCAAATTCGGATTTACGGTGAGCTCTTAATAGGAGTGAATTTTGCAAGCAACCGTAACGTAAATCCGGCAAATCTACCTCTCTGTGGGATTTGGTGAATCTGAATATGTAGACGGAACGGCCGTAGAGAAGACAGAACAAGGATTAATTCAAATAGTTGGATTTGGTTCGTTTGGCTGGATTTGAGTCAAATGCATAGCTAAATTCTGTTAAAGCTTTGCTACTAAACACCCCTTTAGCGTGCTGGATTGCATAACATGAGTCTCAATGTTAACTCCGTATTAATAGGTTTTGGTTGATAATCATTAAGTTAGACAATTGTGTACATTGGAAAAAGATAGAATGCATGAGTGCCTAATTGAAAAGTAGTAATGTCGGAGTTGAGTAACCGTCGAATTACCAAATTTGGGCCGCTAAATTGACAAGTTAAAACTATTGAGTTGTGACTTGACCGTCACCGTAGGCAGGTCACCTAATTGACCAATTGATCAACCGATTGGCCGAACTAGCATATGAGTAGGCCTCACCTGAATCTAAGAAATGAATCAACTCTGTGCGGATGTTGAATTGGACCTGGCTATCAAGTATTTGGTCAGGCAATCATGATAGAATATTGATCCAAAAAGATTAAACATTTTCTTATTGCTTGTTTTCTTCAACTTGAACTTGTGGCTGCTTTTCCATCTGAGTTTTTGGCATGTAATCTGTTAGTGGAGAAATGTCTGTTATCTCACAAATTTCTCATGGGTCATACACAATTTAATGGTATAGCTTCTATATAATGATTAAATCTGATCATTTGTTTTAACATTTGCTACATTCCGCATGAATTAAGTAGGAAGAGAGAGAGGGAGGGAGATGTCTGTTTTGTAATAAAATGCAGAACGGATAAGGAATATTTGATTTTTATATGAAAAAGCTCGTGTAGAGAGAAGAATCATTAGGTATTGTTGCAATAATATCGCCATCAATAAATTCTTGTATTATAATAAGATAATACTTTTATATATTTTTTTTTTTAACAAAGAATGGTCCGGAGAATATGATTCGAGCCCCCAGACGCTCTCATGTACCTAACCATTCAATCCCGCGTTGCAAGCCAGATGCACTTAGGTGGGCTCGAACCCGTGACCTAAGGGGACTTACAACTGACTTCGTAGATATCAACCAAAGAGTCATGCAGATGGCACTAGATGGTGTTTTTATAATTTAAATGACCTAAATTAGACTGAAAGTCTACTCTCTATGACAGAGTCGGATGTGGGGTATCTGAAATGATGGATGAAATGAAGATCCATATAAGCTGTTGATAATTATCATTAAAATGATAAGTCAAACATCCAACAGTGGCAACAAACACCACACAATGGCCATTGTCAATCCATATTTATCCACTGCACGAATCATAAAAACAAGACAGCTTATGTTAGGGATTTGAATGCTCTTTAGAGAACTTCAAGTTAGAGGGACTTAATAAGTTGCTTATTCTGTTAATTAAAGTTTAAAAAAATTGTAATTATAGTAAGTATAGCTAAATGTTCTGTAGCTACCTACACTACAAACAAATATAGAGCATCACATGGCGCAAGTATTAGAACAATCACGTTAAAAACATCTCCCTAAATAATTTTTGTAGTAGTTTCTTAATTATTTTTGTTTGATATGATCTCAATTCAAGCTAGATATAGATCATCAGTTTCAATCCTAGTTCAATTAGAGCAAAATAATAATAATAATGTTGATTAGTTTTCTATCTCTTAGGATATATGCATTACCTTTGTCATCTAACTCTCGACTTCTAGGCCAGTCGATCCCCCTGATAAGAAAAATGATAAACTTCATTTTGGTCATTGTTGGACCTTCGACATTTCTCATTGATTGTAGCTCAAAGTCTATCAAAAATCAAATTTTGAAATGCATCATTCACCATTGTCCAATTCATATATTTTGGTTGCCCGATCTTCTCTTTTATTCGAAGATGATCATATGGACCGCTAACCATTGCCTAACTTTTAAAGATTCTCATTGATTGTTGCTAAACGCCTTCCAACAATATATCTGACGGTTGCTGTCCACTTTTTGGCAATCTAGTTTTTTCTTCTTTTAGGAGATCAATCAAATTGAATTTTGACCATTCATGTAATGTTCTTTGCCGCGGGATGCTAACTAACAACCATCATATGTTAGTCCCATCTTAATAGCCCAATCTACATGTAAGTTGGTCGCCCACCATTACATGATTGCAACTAATATAAAACTCCTATTGCTATTACCACTCATTTTTTATATGATTCATATCTAAATTATTATATTAACAACCTTTTTAATTGTAGAAAATAATCCTTTTGTAATATTTAGCTCACTCTAATTGAATGATTTCAATTGAAGCAGACCAATTTTTTTTTCTTTTGCCAATTTTTCATATAAAAATCAAGTGCATTATGATGCATACATCTCTCAACTTACATATACAGCATTCTTATACAACTCGAACAAATAAATTTTCTATCTAATGTTATGAATATTCAAACACTAGAAATTATCTAATAGAAGCACTAAGGGTTTGTTTGGGGCAATTTTTCATATAAAAATCAAATTTATTATGATGCATACATCTCTCAACTTATATTAACAACTTTTTTTAATTGTAGAAGATGATCCTTTTCTAATATTCAACTCACTCTAATTGAATGATTTCAATTGAAGCAGACCAATTTTTTTTTTTCTTTTGCCAATTTTTCATATAAAAATCAAGTGCATTATGATGCATACATCTCTCAACTTATATATACAACATTCTTATATAACTCGAACAAATAAATTTTCTATCTAATGCTATGAATATTCAAACACTATAAATTATCTAATAGAAGCACTAAGAATTTGTTTGGGGCAACTTTTCTTATAAAAATCAAGTGTGTTATGATGCATACATCTCTTAACTTATATTAACAACTTTTTTAATTGTAGAAGATAATCCTTTTGTAATATTTAACTCACTCTAATTGAATGATTTCAATTGAAGCAGACCAATTCTTTTTTTCTTTTGCCAAATTTTCATATAAAAATCAAGTGCATTATAATGCATACATCTCTCAACTTATATATACAACATTTATATACAACTCTAACAAAATAAATTTTCTATCTAATGCTATGAATATTCAAACACTAGCAATGATCTAATAGAAGCATTAAGAGTTTGTTTGGTTCAACTGCATCTTATTAAAAAGTTGTTGCGCGGAAGCTGACTATCTGTTTGTTTTTAATAGTTTAGTAGTAGTTGTTTCTAAATAAATGATATCTCTGCTCTTATAGTATAGTGTTGTTTATAACATAACCAATCATTCTAGCATATTTCATACTTGAAAAAAAAATATCAATTTTGAACATTACAAAATAAAGACAGACACCTCACTAAACAGTGAGTAACACGACAATTAAAATTTTAACAAAATACTATTAAAATAATAATTAATAGTATGATGATGTTGTTTTTAAAGTGCACTTGATTAATGTTGCAGGATAATCCATCCTCCAAGGAAATTCTTCACTTTTGATCTCTGTCGGAGGAGGAGTCATCCAACCCATCCACTCATTTGTTTTTCAATTGCATCCTATTATATTCCCTACATGTACTTTCTTTGAACCTTTTTATAATATTATAGCCCTCTTTTTTAAAATAGAATGTAGGCCTATTTCCCAATTCCACATCCTTAAGACAAAAGTTGCAAAATATTAGTTTGGCTTCTTTAACCCACATAGCAGATGAACCTATCTTTTTTCTCTTAACCATTATGCTACTAGCATGAAAAGAGTTAAACAACATAAACAGTTGTCATAAAAAAACAATTACCACAACTAAAAGAAAAGTAACATTATCATAGTGCTTAAATTGTCTTAACCTTTGACAATTACATACAGTGGCACACAACCTTATTGATCAAAACATTGCATTGAAATTTGGAATCCCAAAAGATCGCGGCAAGCGTAAATGCATCGAAACATTACAATCAACAAATCAAGCATCCTCATCCATCAAATTTTCATGGCAACCGAAATAATATCATCAACAAATCAAGCACAATAGCTATTTCAACCATTTTAAAATTTTCCCTTAAAGAAAGTATAGCATGAAAACGTAAACCAACAACCAAACTTGCATGTCAACTGAAACATTGCAATCAACAAATCAAGCACCCTCATTCATTATATTTTCATGATAACCAAAACAATGTCATCAACAAATGAAACACCCTATTTCAACTCGTGCATCAGAACATGTAATCCCAGAAGATATGATGAAAGCTCCTCCCAAACGTTCGTGGCAAGCATAAAACACGTTGCAATCAACAAATCAAGCACCCTCATTTATCAAATTTTCAAGGCAACCAAAACCCTGCCATCAACGAATCAAGCAACCCATTTCATCCATTTTTCAAATTTTCATTCAAAGAAAGCATAGCATAAAAATGTATACCAACAGACAAACATACTTGTCAACTGAAACATTGCAATCATCAAATCTCATTCATCTAATTTTCAACGCAATCGAAACGGTCCCATCAAAAACTCAAGCACTCCATTTCATCCATTTTTCAAATTTTCACTCAAAAAATCAGTGGAGAAGAAGAATTAACAGATCCATCCCAAAATCGTAAATTCTACCATCCCAAATAACAAAATTCACATAATTCAAACCCTAACCTCAAATGACAAAGCATCAAATAGCCATGAGATAACCGCATTGCAAAATGAGTAAATGAGATGCATATAGAATAAATAGAAGAAGGCACAAGAGGGCTCGAGAGGCATGACAGAGCCGAAACAGAGCCATGGGATAGGCACGAGAGAGGAAGGAGAAACAGGATCGAGAGAGCAACTAGGGCCGAAGGAACTCGAGAGAGCCACAGGCTGAAGCAACTTGAGAAAGTCACGCAGCCGAGGGTTAAAATCGCGAAAAAACCACAACCCGCGAGGTCAAACCCGCAGCTAGCTTTTTCAATTGATTATTGTCATAAGCCACGCACCACATTATCTAAACAGATCTACCTGTGTTTTCAAATCACACCACCCTAAAAAAGATGCTCCAAACAAACCCTACAACTTTATAGCTTATTACAAAATGAGTTAAAACACCAGTGACATATTAAATCCTCTTTATGAGTCTCTTCGTGTCCATCTTCGTAGTGACATTAAAAGTTACAGAAGCAAAAGCTTCTTGATCACCATATAATGAAGAAAACAATATCACCCAACCCTCTCATATGTGGAAGTCAAATATGATTTATTTTTCCCCTTAATTTTTGTTCCAATGTGTGGTAGATTGGACATTTATTGATAATCTAAGTCTAAGATTATTAATGAATGGAAGCCCTAATAATTATGTATTTTTCTTATTTGGAAATTCCCTCTTTATTAAGAAAATCTTCAGCTCAATAATTCAACAAATTCCTACATTCATTACAAGAAGATAAACTTTTAGCAACCTCATTACAATCACCGACGAACTAATTTCTGATCCTTAATTGCTCAGACAATAAAATTATTATGAGGATAGTAATTTTTTTGAAAGTTGATATAGATCTTCTAAACACATACTTCTTAAAGTCGGGCAACAATGTCCTTGCACCCCTAGATCTTCAACGAAAGAAGTCGGTTCATAGAAAGCAAATGAATATAGGAATTCTTGGAATTCTCATCTTGGGCGAAGCAACGAGCGCTTGATCTTACATAGATTAGGAAAGAAAAGGTTCGTTACAGACCCTATCAAAGGTCAAGAGGCATTACTCCCTCCCTTCAATTTCTTGATATAGGTCAGTGTGCTTTTTGGATCGAATCAAAGTTTTCACTCAGGCATGTAGTGTTGTCGTTAATTGTTTCAGGAGGCAAGATTTGTACCAACTTCTCCACGGCTCGGTCCCAACCAAATCTTACTCGCGACTAACAACTAGCCACACTAGCTTGTGAAGTCTTTTAGCTCCCCTCTCCTCTTTAATAAGGGAATTGGCTGTCTTCATTCATTCATATTTCACAATAAAATTATTACGTCCGCCCACCGCACGCAGAGATGCGTGTGGTGGGCCAATAAAAACTCATCATTTATCAAAAAAGTGTATGTCAGTGGGCCCACTTTTAATTTTATATATATATATATATATATATATAAAATTTCATTGTTATTTCACAACGGATCTAGTGCCCTATGTTCGGACTTCAAAGAGATGATGAAATAGTAGTAGACTTCCACGCATATTATTTATAATGTTGCAAATGTATTAATTTAAAGGGAGTGGGGAGCATAACTCCTTTCCTTTGCAAAATGGTTAATCTCTTTTCCTAAGAATATATTACCCTAGAGGATTTGTCCATCAAAACATTCTTAATCCAATACTAAATAGCAAAATCAATGGCTGCAAAAAATGGCATAACTGAGCATGTGAGAGGTGAACATTTTTCTGTACAAATAAATTTACGTGCATTTATGTAAATACCACACATTTTTAATTATATATTTACATAATTAACAACTAAACTTTTTTATTTACATACATAACACTCAAATCTTTAACGTCACATCAAACACATCACTCTTAACTAATAAAATTAACATACTAGTTTAGTTATGTTAATTTTTAAAACATTTGAGTTTATTTTAAGATGAATGCATGCATGCATTCGATAGCTAATCGATTAACAATTGTTTTTGTTGTGAGATGTGCGTAATCATGGGCGAGCGGAAACAAGTTGTTTTTCGCGCATTATTAGAGGGGTGGAACCAGTATTATTTTTTCAGAGGATACAAAATAGACCTAGGAGTTGGGCATGTTGGGTATAACATGGGTCAGGTTTTTTCAGGCTTTGATTAGTCAAAGTGAGCTCGGGTCGGGCTTTAGCCCGAATTCTATGATTGTTCTTTCTCTTCTGCCATAAAATTTAATTTTTATATTAATATCAACCAAATCTTTTGTATCACATAAAAATCATCACTTTTAAAGTTTATTTAAAGATGAAATATAACTTTCATGCATGTATAAAATTACAAATATATAAAAATTGAAGTCTAAGTGCTAGATATGATATTAACTTGAAATTAATGAGCAATATGTATGTAATATTTTTTTTGTATTTTACTCAAAACTTTTTTTGTATTTACATTTCTCAGCTTAAAATCTTACGTATTTCATGTGTATACATTTGCTAATATATAATAAAAATTCGTACATATAAAACCAATTTAAAATTCTTGTCGCACATCATTTCTTGTTTCAAACGTTCATATTACATTTTTTCAAGAGAAAATATTAAAGATTTTATTATTTATTTATTTATTAGTATAAAAAATTAATTTTCTTTTAACGCATGGGGTCCCAGCAGGCCAGCCGACCAATTCAGTGGGCGGGCTATGTTATGAAATTATGAAAGGAATCCAGGCTCAAGCCGGACTCAAGCTCGCTTTGACTAGTCAAAGGCCAAAAAAGTCTCACTCATGCCAAACCCGGGCTGTCAAACTCTGATGTCTATTTTATATCCTCTAAAAAATAATGTCGGCTCCGACTCCGCTAATAATGCACGAATAATCAGCTAACTATCATTTTTCACTCATCTCAAATAAATTAAAAATCATTAAAAGGTATGATCACATTTTGATAAGAATACTTTCACTTTTGTTTAGTCTAACAAATCCTTTTGACTGTATTACCTCAGCTAACGGGCCTCCACTAGTTAAGATTCTTAACAATGTCCTATAACACCCCATAGTTGACCGGATTTATATTAATTAAGAGTAATTATTAGTGCTAACTAAAACCATATATAGTTTGTTGAGGAGATCTAAATGCCCAATTGCTCACAAGCAACAAAACAATCACTTTCTCACTGGTCCCATCTACGCACTAGCAATTTAATCATAGGGAATCAAATCCACAAAAGCTAACATCAAATAATAAAATGATAAAAAATAAAATAAAGACGCGAAAAAAAAGAAGAGNTTAATCATAGGGAATCAAATCCACAAAAGCTAACATCAAATAATAAAATGATAAAAAATAAAATAAAGACGCAAAAAAAAAAGAAGAGATTATTACATACAGACACTGCACATACATACAAACAATGATGGCTACAAGTGAATTTATGATAACGTGTTCTTCTCATCCATCCACTGTTGTATAACTGTTTATACGTCCAAACGTCTGCACGTAATAATTTTTTAGAAAATAAAAGACACATCCCTTTCCCCCATGTAAATCCTAACAAAAGCATGTACTTTTTTTTGACTATTTCTCCATAATTTGCAGACAATATATATGTTATTTGCACACAAAACATAAAAAGAATATTTAAAATTTCAAGTCATGGGATCAGTAGGGGGAGACTCTAATAATTGGTCTGCTTGCCAACTTTGTCTGGGTGCCACACTGTCATGAAGTGGTGCATAATTCTGCATCGATGTCAGCAAATAATATGATAAATATTAAATTAATTAATATATTAATAAATAACACTTTTCAT